>JAVQJD010061058.1:0-22665 GCA_036023655.1 Nannoperca australis | reverse complement strand
CAGCGATGTACTTACTTATAGCACTTGTGATTCATCACCAGCCCTTACAAGTCTGATGAGACATCTTGTTGTTTTCCATCATGGTTCTATGCACTTTATGTAAAGCTCTTATTTGGAAGATGCTAAATGCCTAAATGTAATGTAATGTAATGTTACACTGAAACAGCTGCCTGCTGCTGCTGGAAACTCAGGTGACGAGTGCATGGTGAGCCTGAACCAGTACATGTAGGGACAGTAAAACCAAAACAGGCTAAAAATAGTAAATAGAGTGAAAAGCTTCATAGAGCTCAGGGGAACTGAGTGTGATAATCATCTGTGAGTTTTCACACATCACCGTCATTTGACTCGTTCAGATAGTATTGATTAGTGCAGCTTTATGTTTGCCATTTTGCTAACTTGTGATCTATGTGATCTTGTGAACTATGGTTGTTTGGCCTTGTTAATGTTGACATTTTTCTTTTCTCCAGAGCAGTAACAGCCACAAAGAATTGTTTGCAGAAATAAATCTGGCTGCTTTTTTAACTGCCTTGGACCTGTAAAAGCTTTTTTTAAATCAAGCTACGCACGCCAGAAATGTGCAGTTTCATTCCATGAGAGCTCATTTGTGTTCATAATACATTCTTTCTTTCTGTCAGGGATAGGTTTATTCTTAGGCGTGGGTGCATCTCTGTGCATTAGTCAGTACAGTAGTCATTCTGTACTGAGCTAAATATAGGCAGCAGAGAAAAGCAACGTTGGCTGTTTTTCTAGCCAGCCACCTCTGACATCCACCTCCACTATAATCCCTCTGTGCTTCCCCATCATTCCCCTAACCTTTATGTCTCTCTGCTTTGTGTGTGTGTGTGTGGGGGGGGGGGGGGTCTCTCAGGAGCGGGCTGCCAAATGGAGGACATCGGATGGCTTGATGGATGGCCTGACTACCAATGGGGTGCTGGTGATGCACCCGGCGGGGGAGTTTGTCTCTGAGCCGGCTCCAGGTGTCTGGAGGGAAATTTCAGTTTGTGGGAACGTCTTTGCCTTGAGGGAGACTCGCTCAGCCCAGCAGAGGGGAAAACTGGTAAGATCAAGGGGGCTGATGGGAATATGAGTCGCATGTTTGCTTCATTTGGTCACAAGGTTTGAGGTTTCTGACCTTGATTTGACCAAAGAACTGCAGGGATTTCTGTGGAAATTGGTTCATTACAGCAGTACAGTAACAAGACACACAGTATGAACAAAGAACTGCATTATATCAGTATGATGGCAATATTTGAGATTCACTGTACATAATATTACAAAGACAGTCCAATGTAAGGAAGTGAACACCGTTTTAATAACTGTTGCGGCACATGACTGTCCTATATACATTAAAAGATGCTGTATACTGCTGTAGCATCTTGTTCCTTGGTGTTTTGGTGTAAATTGCTGCAGGGGATCGCACCTCCTGGCACTACTTTGTCTAGGCATTACCTGTCTGGACCCAAGGTGTTACGATGAGCGTGCCCTGGATACCAGCACGATAAAATTCCATCATACCTTCCTGGTGGAAAACCTTTTTAGTGGTTTTCAAACAAAAAGTCTTTCTTTAGCATTCTTCTGTGCTATTGTATTGACCTCCCACAAAGTGGCCAATACTGTCCATTTATGACCAAGAGTATATATATACAAATGAAAATGCCATTATATATATGAAAAACTCTGTCTTTAAGTGTACTGGACATTCCAAAGATCCTTAGTTGACTGATGTGTCGACTCCATCTGTAAATGTGATGCATACATGCTGATGATGTTGATATTTTGAAAAAAAGCCACATACAATTAATGGAAGTCAACTGACTGAACCATAACTTGTTGAGCACAGTGCCATCATGTGGTGGTATAGAAGGGGAATGCTAGAAGATTGTACAGAGTGCCAGCCCCGTGCAGAGGTGTTCACCAGTATGTGTAACAAAGAACCATTTCCTCTGTCCTTGCTAATGACAGCCCAGTGATAAAAACTGAAACTACGTTTCCATCTTCTTTTCTCCTCTTGAGGTTGAAAATGAGTCAAACACCCTCCAGGACGGTTCTCTGATTGATCTATGTGGGGCTACCCTGCTGTGGAGGACCCCCGCCGGACTGCGTCACACCCCCAACCTCAAACAGCTAGAGTCCCTTCGCCAGGAGCTGAATGCCGCTCGGCCCCAGTGTCCCGTGGGCTTCAACACACTGGCCTTCCCCAGTCTGGCCCAGCGCGAGATTGTTGACAAGAAGCAGCCTTGGGTCTATGTCAATTGTGGCCATGTACACGGCTACCACAATTGGGGCTACCGCAAGGAGAAGGGCCCCGCCGGCCCCGGGGGCACAGCACCAGCTAGCACCGGGGAGAGGGAGTGCCCCATGTGCCGGCGAGTGGGCCCCTATGTGCCGCTGTGGCTGGGCTGTGAGGGAGGATTGTACCTGGATGCTGGACCGCCCACTCACGCTTTCTGCCCCTGCGGCCATGTATGCTCAGAAAAGACAGTGGTGGGGTGGAGCCAGATCCCGTTACCCCACGGCACCCATGCCTTCCACGCTGCCTGCCCCTTCTGTGGTACCTGGTTAACAGGGGAGCAGGGCCACATCAAACTCATCTTCCAGGGCCCCGTCGACTGAAGCTCAGACCTGGGACCTGATCAGAGGAAAGTGAAAGTGGATTGGACAGAGATGGACGTAAAGTGAAGTCTGTGTGCTAGAACAAAAATCTGAACACTTAAGTGTGGGATGAAAGAGAAAGCACTGATGACAAGGACTGTTGAGAGGATGAACTGAAAGTGCCATGCAATAGTAGATTGCCATGGCTTTAAATGGAATATTAGGTGTATGGAGAGTATGTAAATAAACTGTGTTTAAATGAACAGCTTAGTGATCTTTTGTTCCCCTCTCCTCTTCTCAGCCTCAGCCCAACACTCTGTGCTCACTAAGTTAATTACCAATATCTGGAAGCAAAGGTAAACAAGGGTGAACGGCACCATTTTTACTTCATCAAAGTTTAAAGAGGCTCTGTGGAGTGTTCTTGTATACAAACAAAAGTTATTTTTACATTCAGTGTTACTCACCACAATGCATCACTGAGGTCTAGCAAATGTGTCGAGTGCATTTCCTTCCTCATAAAACATTTGCACAGCAGATCTTTTACGTATTTTAAATGCAGCATTGTTTACGTCCATGTTTCGTCTTCTTCCCTGCCTTTGTTGGTGCAATGCAGCATACCCTGTAGATATATAATAGAATAGTGTGAAACCATTCACAGGACTGTGTATTGTGTCACGTCCAGGGGCTCCATAGCGCTACTAGAGGCCAAAAACTCCACAGGTAACCTTTAAGCAGCAACTATAACTCGCGTGTCGTCACCAAGGTGTAACGCTGAGGCAAACATGCCCTTACAGGCTGACTTCAAGGTTCAGCTTTGACTATTTCAACTAAATCAACCATTCTTGATGTAGCGTTGTTCCCACATCTTGGCAATTTACATGGTGAGTACAATGTTATTATAACTGCTAAAAATGTTTTCATCAAGTGCAGTTTTGCGTGTTAGGGTTCAGGACGATTGGACATAAAGCTTCTCCCTATGAGAAGCCCTCCTACTGTAGTTGCAGCCAGCACGCAGACTACACTATGGGAAGCTGCAGACTCTAAGCCTTGCTCCCAGTTTGCAGCGCCACTATTGTGCTAAAAATAACTCAAGGTCACTAAGCAGCCCCATGCCTTCCCACTAGAAGGAAGACAGAGAGAACAGGGCAGCTTTGTCACTGGGGGAGAGCTGCACATCACCTCTTAAACATCTGAGAAAATGTTGAACAAACGCTGACAAAGCCTCTAATTTGTCCAGATCCACAAACCCCACAAGGATGTTCCACAAGCTGCACCTTTACCTGTCTTCAGTGTAGATGTTGGCCAGTATGGTATTTTGGGTTGGATATGAGCAAATATTGCTTGTGTTTTATCATGTAATCTTCTGAAAAGGTCTGTCTGCAGAGTGGATGCAGAGGGCAGCTGCGATCCCAACCACAGCTGCCGCAGGGTTATGTTAGTGCCTGAGTCAGACCCTGGATAACATATTCAATGTCAAATATCTCTTTATTTGACTTTCAGCATTTCCATTTGACACGGTGAGGTACCTGCACCTACAGATGATCTGCTTGGTGTGTGTGGTTATTTAAAGGTCCACAGGGAGAGGCAAGGGTACAAATCAAGGGCAGCAGCAATGAGGATGACAGGCAGCAGAGGAGATCTACAGTATGGTAGCCGGGGTAATGGATGCTGGGGAGGGACTTTCCTTTAGTGGCTCCAGTACACTGCAACAGTGAACTCCTATGAAGAGCATGTACTGTATGTATAAAACATCCTTTATGACTATCAAGAAAATGATTGGGCTTTTATTAAAACTTTACACATCAGTACATGTGCCTGATATAATGAATAAGAATATCTATTTTGGTATGATGACAATATCCATCTATACAGCTCTCGTCCAGTGCAAGTTATCACAACAAGTAAATGGACTTCACTTATACAGCGCTTTTCAACCTTAACGGCTGGGATCAGTGTCTTGCCCAAGGAATCTGAAATGCATGGTTACGGTCCCTAGAAGATTGATCCTGAATGTTTTGGGGACTCCCTGAAGTTTACTGTAGCCCCACCATCAGGACTAAAAATTCACTCACAAGGAGCAATGACATTTAGTGGGACTTGACATCAAAGTTGCTGGGTACATTCATGAGAAGTAGCAGCATCCCTTGCTGTCTGCCACAGATTATTTTTTGATGCCACCACTAGTCTAATTCACCTTCTTCCCCTAGCTGTGTGCTTCTCTCGTTCCCCCTCTCTCTCTCTCTCTCTCCTTCTAAAGCTTTCTGCAGGTATTTCTGCCTCCATAGCTATATGGAGTCTGGATCTGTGGATGCACCTGCTGTCCCTGTTCAACTTCCATTGTTGCGCTGTACTTGCCTATCACCGCCAGGTAAATGTCTGTGTGCGCGCGCACACACACACACACACACACACACACGCACGCACGCACGCACACGCACACACACACACACACACGGTACAGAATGTTTCATTTGGCATGCGACTCACTTGGCCAGGTACACCTTGTGACTCAATCACTGTCAAATTATAAAGCCTAGAACGCAAGTTTTACCTGGAGAATTTGGCAGCACACCAGTGTCTATCAGTTGTATAGTAACATGCTAGTCAGCTTAGCCTGGTTAGCCAGGTTAGCCAAGCTCATGTAGTGTTGCTGCAATCTGAATGGCATCCTCCCATGACATTTAGATCCACTGTATGGAAGTATTCGTTACGGTCTCCCAATAAGTTACAGCTCTTCTCAGTCATAGAGAATACAGGATTTAAGCATATAGTCAGACAGCTTGAGCCCCACCACAATGTACGAGAGAGAGAGAGAAATAAAAAGGTGAGAGTTGGATGGATGCTTTATCTGTCAGTGCCACATTAACAACAGCATGTCTGATATGCTATCTCTTACCAGCAGGACTGCGCGCACGCACAGAATGCCAGGCAGCCCTGGGAATAAAATTCCACTGATGGGGGAAGTGTGTGTGTGTGTGTGTGTGAGAGAGTGAGAGTGTGAGAGTGTGAGTGGTCAAAATACTACGCTTGCAATTTCAGTATGCTTGCAGCCTTGAAATGCTGGGTACAATAACACTTTAACGTAGTAAGAGTAAAGTTTCTCTGCCGGTACTGACTACCATAACAGAGTTCTTTTATCAATTCCAAACCTTCATTCACACTGTGGATAATTGTTCTACATGTAACCAAACATGAGGCTGAAACTACATATCACATATAATCAGTGATGTTCGGAGACCAACATTCTTTGTTTAGTGAAAGTTTATAAAATCAATCAGTATCAGCATCATTTGTTGGGACAATTATTTGGGATTGTTACAGATGAAAGTTGACATTTATTGGACACATGGTGAAATGTAAATTAAAACAAAAAAGGTAGTCCTAGCCCACACTGTGAGACACGCACACTGCCATGTTAGTTTGTTTTTCTATTTACATAGCAGAGCTGTGATTGACCATACATGGTAAACGGACTTCACTTATATAGGACTTTTCAACCTCAACAGTTATAGATTAGTCTCATTCACACATACTTTTGCACACCGATGGTGATGGTTTATTGTCTTGCCCAAGGACATTTCTACATATGAAAAGGAGGAGCTGGGAATTGAACCGCCAACCTTTTACTGTCAACAGAACCAAATATCAATTTAAACAACAAGCTTGCTTGATCTGTCTGAAAGCAGACTTATGAACATCCGAGTTTCAGTCTAAATGTGTTGTAGATGCAGGGAAAAGGATGGGGCGGTGTTTGGTTTTGACACCCAGTTTAGCTGGAAAAGCCTGTATTATGGCTGATGAGGACCTGCAGCTGTTTCCTACTGGATCCTTGCCCTCAGACCTGCGACTTAGTTAAAAAAGCCTTTATCTGAGGGCCTACTGGACTGCACACTGCTAAAGAAACACACACAGGGTTAATACGCTATAACCTAACACAAGGACCCCTCCACACACACACACACACACAAACACAACACCACCATGCTGCCACAGCTTACCCCTGTCCCCTGCTGTGTATGTATGAATGTGTGTATGCCTGTGTGTCTTGCCTGAGGCTGAACAGTTCAAGGCAAATCTATGGGAAATAAAAAAAGGGTTGGGAACACTGACAAATCTGTAGTGACTCTGTTTTTACTCCTTCAAGCTGCAGGCTATTTGTCTGAGTTTTTTACTTGTACAGTAACGTTTGTGTAAGATTAGTTTAATAGACTTGTACATTGTTTATATGTGTAAGATTAGTTTTGTAGACTTGTACATTGTTTATATGTCTAAGATCAGTTTTGTAGACTTGTACAGTAACATTTATATCTAAGATTAGTTTTGTAGACTTGTACAGTAACATTTATGTGTAAGATCAGTTTTGTAGACTTGTACAGTAACATTTATATCTAAGATTAGTTTTGTAGACTTGTACAGTAACATTTATATCTGTTCATTTGTGCATTCAAACAGTCAGTGATATTCTTGCCAGCTGTCGTTCCTGCACTCAGCAGCTGCAGCGCTGTGGCTTTGAGCCTGGATGATGTGTTGAAATTCTTCGTATTTCTCTAATATTACAGTTTGCTCTTGTACACTTGTCATGTTTGTGGTTAGTAACATGATGCAAACCCCACCCCTTCGTTCAAATCAATTTCATTTGTTCTCTCTGACTGAGCTAATGTTGAGTGTTAGCTGAGATTACTGATGGCTTGTCCGTAATGTGGATTAGGAAGCAAAGTGCATTTATTACACTGTACGATGGTAATGTGTGTGTTACGTTTGTAACCTAGTTAGTGTGTGTTAGTTTCCATGCCAGACAAATGCCACACAATTAATCAAACATTAACCTTGATTACAATTTTGGCATTCCACAATTAAATGAACATTACTGACTGAGATATTATTGTTTGTCATGCGTTCTCCATTCATAGAAAACGCAGCTGCATGTCAAAAAAACCTTTAAACTATAAATATAAACAAATGTGTCTATTGACGATTCCAATGAAGTTTATTTAATCGCGTCGGCCGCAGATGGGTGGAAGGTGCAAACCACATGGTCTGTATGTTGTAGGGAGGTTCAATTAGATTTTTGTCACACCACAGTCCATGTCAAGACTACACATACATCTACAACATGTAATACACTACTCCAGTAACATTAAAACAAGCTTCAGTTTAGTTTACAACTCATATTTTCACAGCAGCCGTGAGGGGAAACTGGACCGTGGAACTGGTCAAACTGCAGATAACCAACCTAAATTTCGGACCTGCCAAAATTTCAACCTATCATTCAACCAGATTGTTGATCGTCAAACTACAATGATTGCGGCAGAAATTCAGCGCGATTCTAAAACTGGTCAGGCTTGACCAATTTTATGCAAAAATCATGTTTAATCCATATAATGTATGCCCAATATAAGAGTATGTAAAGCACAAGGTGCAGTATTCTTGCAACTCTTGAAAACCTACCAACATTATGTGACTCAAAGAGCAGTGGTAAGAGTATTTTAATCCTTTAAGTAAGTAAAAGTACCAATACCACAGTATAAAAATATTCCATTACAAGTAAAAGTCCTGCTATCAAATTAGATTCAAAATTAAGCTCATTTTAACTGCTTCATATACTTTTGGAAGTAAAAATCATATTTTATAAACTGATCTTGTGTTTCTATGTTAAATATATCAGCTCTTAAATAAATGTATGGAAGAAAAGTGCAATGTTTTTTGTGAAATGTAATAAAGTATAAAGTAACATAAAATGGAAATACTCAATCTAAGTACCTAGTAAGTGCCTCGAAAAATGGACTTTGTTACTTTTCACCACTGATAAAAGTTGAGTAAAGCAGTGAGTCTGTGAACATCACTGGGAGCAAAAGCAGAGTTACCTCTTATCTTGTGACACACACACACACACACACACACACACACACACGGCTGTACCAGCCTGTACCAGACAACGAGAAAAAGAGACTAAATGAGGGAGAGAGGGTTTGAATACAGATAGAAGCTGGGTTTATGTTTAAATATTGTATGTTATTTATGGTGTACTAAATTAGAACAAATGAAAAGAAATTAGAGATTTTAATAACCTGAAAAGGCTTTGATATACTTAAAGTGATAATGTTTTCAACAATGAAGTAATTGTGCCATAAATAGTAATGGAAACCACAGCCTTCAGAAATATCAGGGCTCTGAGTAATTTGGCTATATGTCAGTAAGAAGTAACAATACAAATAAGGTCAACTTTTTATTTTTTGAATAGTGGAAGGGCCTCAGAAACAGCATTTGCTTTGTACAATAATTAAAGACTACTGAATACCAGCTCCTTAAAATGACGTGACCACCCAGCCCGTTGTTTCGGCTGGCTGAGGCAGGTTTCACTGACTGAGTGACAGCCTGAAACTGCTTAGCAAATGCTTAAACAGAACACTAGAATTAAGCACAGTGACTAGGCATAGCCAGGAACGAACCTTCATCATATCCAAGGTGACAAGAGGACACTGACCAGGGGACAAAATCAGTCCCCCTGTAAGTCTTATCCTGATTTGGTCACACATTTTGATTTGGCAGCATAACCTTCAATCAGGTCAGAGAGCCAGAGTGAGAATGAGAGTGAGAGAGTGAGTGAGAGAGCATTCCAGAGAACAGAGGACTTCTGTATTGTGCTGGCCAGTGGCCTAATGTGCCTGTCCTCACCAGCTCACTGTGTGTCTGGAAAAATAAACTCCGACCCTGTCACCATAGTGATGTGACCTCATACCTAGCAGTAGGGCCTGGCTTAAGGTCAGTTAGTTCCCCCTTTAGAGCACCAAGGTGTTTTCATACTGTCATACAGTACACTATACAGCTGTAGATGTTGAACCACATGCACCTGCAGCTCAGTAGCTCGACTGCCAGGCTATAAGTGAAGGCACTTCACTTAGATATTCCTTACTTTGCGAGATAGTTGGATTCTTGAGATCACAAAATCTCGCAAGAATCTTGCCAGCCTTTAAGTTAAGCACTTGTGGCCAAACCCTAGTGGTTCGGACCAATCAGCATCCTATGAAGAACAACTGAAAGCTACAGGTGTGTTTCAGGTGTGACAACAGCAACTGTCTATAACAAAGCAACAAGGGGTTAGCGTAGCTGCACCGACCTACATCCAGACCATCCTCCAGCCTCACACCCCCGTCCGCCAACCACGGTCTGCCTCTGAGAAGCTCTCTCTTTGTTCCGGGAATACAACAGCACTTAAATGACATATTGTTTCTATAAAGTATAGCATATTGTACGATATTATAATGGAATTGTATTTTAGTCTGAATGTATTGTATTTGATAATGTACAAAGATAATCTGTTCTTAGATTTAATGCTCTTTTGGATTCTGCCATTGGCAGCGATGTTCTTACTTATAGCACTTGTGATTCATCACCAGCCCTTACAAGTTTGATGAGACATCTTGTTGTTTTCGATCATGGTTCTATGCACATTATGTAAAGCTCTTATTTGGAAGTTGCTTTGGATAAAAGCGTCTGCTAAATGCCTAAATGTAATGTAGATGCTGCTATAGCATCAGATATATCAGAACAGTAGAGAACTTCTTTGAAAGAAGAGCAAAGAACCGTAATGAGGGCTTTTCTTCATGGAAAATAAGTTTTGGCTCTGGCTCCGACTCTCCTACTACTACATTTTTGAATGGGCAATATCAATGGGCAATATCAAATAGGAACTTAGGCTCAAGTCCAAACCTGTCAGTAACATATCTTATGCTGTTATGCAACATAAGTTATACTCTACAGATACAATGCTCAGGCTATGGCATACAGAAGCAACATTCAAACACATCACGTGATACATCAATTTAAACACAGTATTTATATAGGATCACTCTGTTTAATGCTTCAACGGTATCATGTCAGCCAAAGAGCCAAAGAAGCATAATGTTGTCATCAAATGCACACTGACAGTGGAACGGGACAATCCTTCACTGACATTAGTTGATTTCAAGTGTCAGTACTGTTCAAGACAGCGTCTTGTGACTGAAGATATAGTAATGCGTTAACATTTCTGCCTTTCTCCTCCTCCATCTTTACGCCTCTGAGTGTGTATTTATTCAGACTTATCCTCCTCATTGGCATACCAGCCACAATGTTTGTATCTGAGAAACACCACATTTGCCCTGAATCAGTTAAGCACTCACTTAAACGGAAACGCTCACAATTTGGGTAAATAGTCAACTTTTCAACCTTAACGGTTCCCAAAGCGCTGAGACCAGACTGGTCTGCCATGCATCATGAGCAAATTGGGGTGATTACAAGTCCGCTATATATTGAAAGTTGACTGATTTACACGCACAATCTTGACTAGTGTGAGGATTTAAATTCAGACGAAAAACTTTGAGAAGTACCTGAACACACTCCTGCCATTCATGCTGCTTTCAGTAGTATTGGTGTGATCAATACTTTAAATAATTCTAAAAGAGATAGAATCGAAAGTATTTGTTATCTTACTACATACTGAACATACACAATATGCAAGACATCGTGATCCCCAAGAGGCTACTGATTACAGTTTATATTACATTAGAAATTTCCAATCCAGACAGTCTGAGCTTTCTCAGTGGGTTTATGTCTGTTCTGATGAATGTGTAACTTAAGTAGAGTTCAGCGTCTGGTAGTGTTCAAACAGAGTCTTTCACGAAATATGTGTAACTACTGTAACATTGGCAAACGCCACAAGTTGAAAAATGCACAGTAACGTAAGATGACAAAACGCAAACTAAACTGTCTATTGTAACGCTAATTGTATTCAATGACATATTGCCAGCATGTAATTGTAACTAACACTGTAAGTTAGTTTCTTTCTGTATTTGACAGGGCGGTGTGACAGCTAGCTAAGTGAGTAACGATTGCTAAGAGTCATAGCCAGTTCCTCTATCAAAGTAATCCATAAGTAGCTAAATTATAAGATAATTAGCTTCATTTTCAGCAGAAATAAAGTGCTTTCGATTCGTATAAACCTTTCGCGTCAGTTTAGCGAGTAGCCACCCACACAAAAACGTACTTTATTTAGCAATTGTGGGTTCATTTTACTTAACGTTATCAGGCTAATGTTAGCAGCTAACTAGCTAGCTTGCTCCTTCCTGCAGCACCTGTTGATAACAAAGCCGCTTCAGACCAGACCGAAAACATTGGAATACTCACTCTGTTCCTGAGTTTTCCACGTACTTCTTCAGCTGCTAAATCCAACCGGGAAGCCGTACTCAATTGTTAGTTTTAATCCAACCAGTTGCAGTTCGTAGTTATTTTTCTAATTTAGTTTCACTCCAACGGACTTGTCTTTTATCGGACACAGCACAGCAGACCTCTCCCTCCTCCTCTCAGACTGTCATTTCGCACTACAGACGGGGGAGGAGACAATATGCCACCAACTACATACAACAATAAAGCTGATTGGATACAGCTATGAAAGGAATCTTGTCTAAACCAATCAAACACGTTGCTACATCGGTGGAATGTAGTACGTAAACGCCACACTGGAATTATTACTATTGATAAATGAGAATCAAAGAAGACAACGTAACCACAAACATGAGCAGAAGCAATGAAAACGCACCTGAAAATATATAGCTCATTTAATCTTTGACTTTGTTCCGTTGAAGAATACATGTAAATTACATTAAATCTTTTTGAACATTTAAAGGGGTTTGTTGCTATTTGTTACTCTACTGTTCAATTCCCATGCAACAACACATCCATATGTTACTGCTGTGGAGATAGATGCCTGTTGATCCCACTATATTCTATCTGCACATCGGTTGAATCAGGTCTGTAAAGGATGTACCTGATATTTTCATCATTTTCACAATATTAATACTTTATTGGCTCTATGTGTTCGGTGTGTTAAAAATGACCGCTTCCGTGTTCATAGGAATCACAAAGCTGAGCCAACCTGAAATACTGAGCAAATATTGAATGTTTAGAAAATGGGAAGGATATATACAACAGATACTCCATTACTCAAAGCAAAACAATAGAGGTGACAATGAAGATAAAACCATTTTTTCAGGAGAACGGGTGTAGGCCTATGTCAATACAAAATCTGACAAGTTACTGAATTTGGGAAGTGATTTAAATTGGGTTTAAATCCCAGGGAAAACTCATTGACAACATCACAGGCCATACAGCATTTGTCTGTAAGAGAATAAAAACATTTAAAAATGTCACAACCATACACTTCACATTCCTTGCAAGTGCCAAAGTAATTCCATTGATTCTAATATTCTGTCATATCTGGTGAAGACAAAAGGAACCTCCTACGGCAATAAAACGTGTTCATCCTCATGGGGTTTGGCACATTTTCTTTTATTTCATAGATTATGAAACATATTTGGCATGTTTGACCTAAACTCTAAGTATTTTCATATCAACGTGGAGAGTAAACTGTAAGAAATTATGCAAAATTATGAAACAGAAAGTTTTAACAATAAATATACCCTGATTACTCAGTAAAATGTTTGTTGTTGTTGAGGTTGTATAATGGAATATATATTTAGATACGGAAATATTTTTCAGAATCATTCTCATTTTACCTTTCTCTTCTCTTAGGGAAGTATGCTACTTCTGTGTATTTAATTATCTAGTTATTACAAAAATGCCTATAAATAGATCTGAAATAACTGCAAATGGCTAGAGTTTTTAGCTTTGCACACCTTGTAACAAGTGACTTTTCAATATCTTGAATCTTCAATATAATAACTCAATATTATATCACAGATAATGATAAAATAGTTCACCAACAGTTGCCCAAACAGAAGGTACAGAATAATCAGGATTATTTTTATTAATTCATCTTCAGTTTCAATGATATCATTACAGAAAAAAAACATCCTTTTCATTATATTTATACAGTAGTAGTAGAATGCTGTGTCATTGCTTCATTACAAGTGCTGGTCATAGTTTATAGTGTGTGCAGTGTGACACTGAGTTCAGTCCAGTGTTACGTATCACTCAGTACAAAGGCAGTTTGACAATAACCTGCTTCTTCTTAATCAAATGAATCTATCTGGGTTTCGCTGGTCCTCTTTGGGCAGGTGCCAGGACATGCTCTGATGCTGCATTCATGTCATAATGGGTTTACTGTAAATATGAGCTGCCAAAATGTTTTAATCTAATACTTTTTAAAATTTGATTTGGATGTGTGCCTTCCACCGAATGAATGGCCAACCTTAAACTGCTCCATATAATGTCACCGTTCTTCCACTTTGTCTTACATGACATGAACCCAGCATGAGTCACTGACAGATATATATGGTGCATTTGAGGTAATTGGGAAGTTCCTGACATCTGAACTAGAGGAATAAATGAGAAGACAGTGTTGGTTCCAGAGTTTCTTATGCACCAATAATTGCATCAAGAACCATCATAAATGGAATTTAGTCAGATCAGAAGTCCCACCCAGGTGCTGCACCCTGTTCTCATGCCTGGAATGAAACCTGCCCAAAGAGAAAGACATGCCCCCTTAATGGGCATGCAAGTGTGGAGGAGGGAAGGAGAAAAGGAAGATAAGGAAGAACGAGGGAAGTGGTGGAGGAAGACTGCGTCAGCCTATCAAGAGAGGGGTCAAAGCTCAGGAAGTCTTACTAGTGCTGCAAGCAATTCAAAGAGGAAAATTAGTAGACCGGAACTTCTGATCTAGAAGCTACCACTCCATATCTCTGTGGGTACCTGAAGCGTGAGGATCTGACATCTAGAAAAAACATCTGGCATGTCATCTTAGTGTCTTTACATACTATTAAATTACAAGAACCAGAGCGTTGTACCAGTTATTCCAATATGACCTGGATGCAGCATTAGACCTTTGACCATGTGGGTTTGTTTGGCACTGATAGGAAGAATCAGAGGAACTAGAGGAATTAAGGTATGGTGCATTGGTGAATGCTTGGAACTCACAGATTGCATATGATGCATTTGAATGGTCCTTGTTAATTGGTAAACAGTTTAAGTTCAGTGCTTAATCAGCAGGATGCAGCAACCAACTGGCCTACTAACTTGTTAATGCTAACAGTAAACTAAGCTTTTATAGTAGGCTAAATGTGAAACCAATTTCCTATATTTGTCAGTGTTGCTTGGACTACGTACAGTACATTGAGAAAAGCAGTCAAATGATTAAGTTTGTTTTACAGCCTTGAACTTTGTTGGTTCTTTTGACTTTTACAAGCACCTTAACACGATCACGGTAAAAATACACCAGTTGTGTAGTTTACAAGCACCTGAAAGCGACACCCTGCTTTTCAAGTGATGTCAGGTTGGAGTTTTCTCTGAGTTGAGGAAACGGTATGTCACAACTCAAGCAACTCTTTCGTTCATGTTCATTGGTTTGAAAAAAGATGGAGGTGTCTGATTGGTTGAACAGATCCAGCCTTTGAAACTAGCTGTCAACTACGTATAGTCATTCATCTTTGGCTACATAAACTGCTAATATTCTAAATTTTTTATCTTTCTGTCAACAAATCCCATGGAAGGACCACAACCAATAATTAACAGATCACACTAACACGTGTGTGTGTGTGTGTGTGTGTGTGTGTGTGAGTGTATTTCAAAGCCTGATATATCCAACTCCTCTGTGCCATAGAACTCCATTATTAAAACTATTAAAAGTGAGCCACTTGTTCCTTCATTACCATGAACACACACACACACACACTGTAGTTTTCAACTCAATTCCACATACACTGGCTGGAAATGCATACATACACATTTTAAGTTGGAGTTATATATTTCTGACCCGTTTTAAAGGAACAGCTCGACAATCTAGCAAACATGATTATCCACTTTTTTGATGCAAATAAGATGAAAAAATGGCTCTTTCTACCACTCTCATGTCTGTACACTAAATATGAAGATACAGTCAGCAGCTGGTTAGCTTAGCTTAGCGATGGAAAACAAAAGGAAACAGCTAGCCTGGCTCTGTCTGACGGTAACCTAATATTGTAAAAATTTAAGTTGTTGATTTTGGTCATTTTTGGTGTTTGTTGATAGTAAGAAAAATCTTAAATATCACATGCATTATCGTATAATAGCTGTAAAAATGACAATACCACATAGGTACAAATACCACTGTCTTAAGTATTTCAATTTGGAACTGTAGTTTTAGGGTGTAAACAAACACCACTTGAATGCAGGGTTAGGGTTATACGAATACTGTCAGTGTGGACCACTTCTTATATGAGGGAATTCGCTCCCCGACTACAGATCATAGACTCAATATGGATTTTATTATAACAACTATCTTTATATCTGATGTTGGACCAGAGAAATCATTACGGTATGACGAGAGAGGATGTTTCTGCCCACCTAAGAGTTTCATGGCTTTCATTGTGAGTAATGATGACTTTTACTGTCTCGGTATGGTTTGAAAGTCTTACATCTAGAGAAATAATAAAAAAACAAATCACAAAACAAAGTGTGAGTACTATACTGGCAGCTCCAAACAACAGATGTCTTTATAAGCCTTTAGTTCATATGTCTGTCAGTACTGATGTTAGGGTCAGCGTGTTCCTGCAGGGAGGGGTTATAAAGGAGTTTCTATATCTGGACAGAGTATGCAAGTGCAGAAAAGAAGAAGAAGAGAGAAAGAAGGGGGAGAAGGAAAAAAGGTCAGGAGGAGTGGAGGAAGGAGGGGAAAATCTCTATATCTCCATATCTACCAGGGAAAAATGTTGAATGCACAAAGCAAATGAACAGGAGAGAAGAGGGCATGGTTACTACTAAGATGATAATATTCAATAAGAACCATGATAATAATAATAATAATAATAATAATAATAAATAGAATATTAATTAAGAATATCAATAATCATTATCATCAGGATAATATTAATATTACAGAATAAATCTCATTTTAATCTTTTGTTTTCACATTTTTTTCTCTATTGAAATACAGCGATCTCCTCAGAGCAGACCAATGAGGATTCAACCTCCGCTGGCTCCGATTGGCTGTTGCATATGACATCACAGCTAATGGCGACCAGGTAGACATGCATCAATTCCTGCCCTCGTCTGTTTCCTGTCCAGACAGGAAGTCCTGGCCCTGCCATGGTAATCGGTAGCGAGTGACATTGAAGTCTGGGGAGACAATACATTGGTGTTACGTTTTCTGCCTTCTTTGGACATTGTGAGACTACAGGTGACGAGAATATAACACACCTGCATCATAGCCGTCCGATGACCATGACGTCCACAACCTCTCCCTTATGCAGCTCCACGTACTGCTCTGTTTTAGGAGGTAACATCAGCAGCCCGTTGGCGCTACGCATTGACATAAGCCTGCTGGATACCTGGTTGCCTGGAGAAAGAGGGATAGTTTTATTGACTATATTTTACAAATAAATATATACTAAATATAACTGTTTTCATTCTCCACAGATGCTATGCTTGTTGTAAATTTGTAAATGCTATTTGAAAGTCATTTTTGATTCATTTGATGCACACATGTAATTTCCTGTCCTATTAATTACATTGGCAATTTTGGTTGGTAATTAAGGACCCATCAAAACAGCAGATTTAGAGTTCATCATCTTCACACACACACATGCATGTAACATTTCATGATACATTTATTTGTGTAGGGGAAACACTGGTGTGTGTGTGTGTGTGTGTGTGTGTGTGTGTACGTCCTGTGCTTACCTGTGCTTTGTGCCCAGGGCAGTGGCTCCTGGTGATGCCAGGTGAGAATACAGCGGTGGTACTCTGGTCTGGGGTCCAGCTTCACATCACAGGAAAGCTGAAATACAGGCAAACAAGCTGTTACTGACATATTGAATATGGATTTTATATTGTCCAAAACCACAGATTTAAGGGCTTTATGGGTATCCAAACATTGGTACCTAGGTACATTGCTTCACACAAAAATACATTTTCTGGGAAACTAAATTATTAGCAGCTCTTCTTGGAAATACAATATATGTAGTACGAGTATTGTTTTTCACTGAGAATTAGATGAAGAGATCAATACCATTCTTATGTCTGTACACTATATATGAAGCGGTGTAAACAAGTGAAATATGACATGTTCATTTGTGGATGTGATGGTAGGTGGAATTTGTTACCTTTGGACAGAGCCAGGCCAGCTGTTTCCCCCTGTTCCAGTCTTTTTTCTAAGCTAAGCTAACCGACTGCTGGCTCCGGCTACATGTTCACAATACAGACATGACAGAGGTATTGAACTTCTGATCTAACTCAACAATGAAAGAAAAGAAGCACATTTCCCAAAATGTCAAAATACTGCTTTAACAATACATATTAAAAAATGTTACGGATACACTATCTAATACTGTAACGCATCACAAATCTCACAAGGACTGCACTCTTTCATAAACAGACAAGTTTCAGGCATCACGTTAGTGTTAAAGGCTCGACTTATCTGATGGGTTTTGAGATGCATTTTTTCAAACAGTGGATTTTTCATTTGGGACAGAAAATTTTCAGTTGCTCGATGGGACATCAGGTGATATATTACTTTTCTTCATAGGGACATTTACTTTTATCTTGGCCTTTCCACAATGAGGTCAAAGGTACGTTGGAGCTCGTAGGAATTCAGTGTCTTGCTCAAGAACACATCAGCCAGGTGGGGTTTGAACTAGTGACCAAGTTGAAGGATTATCACTACACTTAATACATACACTTTTCATACAATTTAACCATGTGCGCCGGTGATATTCTGTTTTTAAAGTATTTTTACTTTATTTTAAAGAGAGTGACAGGAAAGGGGGGAGAGAGTACTCAGCCTTAAAGGTATGCACTCTACCTCATGAGCTACTGCTTGGTGATATTCTGTGTGTGTGTGTGTGCGCGCGTGTACGTGTGCGCACATGTGTTTTACCCTGGCTTTAATAATTGTAGGTCTGGGGTCCAGAATGCCTTGCATCTTCCTCAGAGCAGGAATCACAAACAGGTTACATGTCACCACTGCAGACACAGGGTTACCTAGAAAACAACACAACACTGGGTTACTAGAGTAACTATAGCAAAATCTGCAAGCCACTAACTATACAGTTAGATCATTAGTAGATAATTGATACAATGCAGTGTCTAATGTATGTATGCATGCACTAATATCTAGTGTCCTGGACGTGTCTGTGTCTTAGCTGCTGATAACTCTTTACACCAGTGTGACCCAGACACATCCCTGTACATGGCATTGTACTTACTATACATGTGTCTTGATAGTCCAACCACACAGGAAACCTTGTATTAAGACAACTACTCTCTGGAGAACACTCCCAACACAAACACATTAGACGTCTGGCTGGGTTGCTATTTTTAGAATTCTGATTTGACTACAAATGAAGACATGCCAATGTCCAATGGCATCTTGGAAAGATTTTAATTATTCTTCTTAACAAAATTTGTAAAATACCTTCAGAACAAGTGACATACTTGTCAATCAATTATAAGAATACTGGCAGATACTGAGGCAGATCTCAAGGGAGGTGAATTTTAACTGCAGCTGTACATTTACAAATGAAAGCCATATGTAGGTACACTGCAGATACCAAATGTATGCCAATGCCTGGTTAAAGGGTGCATAGGCCTCAGCCTCAGGAGCTTCAGTTTTCTCTTTTTCTCAAGCACTAATTTGTCTTTAACTGCCACCAACAGCAGACTTAATGACATTAATGATGATTACATTTTACACATGAAATGCAGTGCCACAAAATGAGTCTTTAGTTGAGTGAACCTGGGGTAATGTTACATTTATGGTGCAGTTAATGCCAAGTGGATTGTTGTCAATGGAAGGTGGTAAATTCCTTTAATGCTGACATGAAATGCTCCCAACAATAACCTAAACCTAAATTATTGCAAAAAAAGTTGAAAGTTTCACAGCTTTTGCCATTTTCCACAGCAGCAGAAAATGTCTCGAATTTGAATGATTTTTAAAGTAGTAAAGTAGCTTTCTACAGAGGAACAGGATGTACCACTAACATTTTACCGTGGCTGAGCTATCCCAGTTTGAGCCTGTTCAGTTTCTACTGCTCTTTTTATAGATGTCTTGAAAAATGAAAAATATCTGTAGTACATACAAATGATTCAATCACAATTCAAATGCAATGTTTGAAATTAAGAGAAAAATTAAACACGTTTTATGCACAAGCATGACTGTATAATTGCCTTATACTTATCAAAATCCTTATGACAACAAGAAGGCAGGTGGCTGTTGGCTGACTTACATTTCCTGGTGCCAAACCTTTTGACTTGGTTTTTACTACAATGTCAACACAGCATGAAATGAGTTCTGGATAAGCAGGTAGTGACAAAAGCAACTAAGGTTCAGGGGTTGAGGTCATCGTGATAGCTAACGAGAACAAGGACCAGGACAAGTAGCTGGGCAATCAAGAAAAAGCATGATTATATAAGGAGAGAGGTTTCCTGGTATAGGACCAAAGACACTACAATTTGGAATCATCAGTCAATTAACTGAGGGTTACTTGGAGGTCATGCTTGACAGGCACTTTAATGAAGGATTTGTGGGGTTACAGGACCTCTAGGTGTCATTTAGGATTGGAGGGTATAACCAAAATTCTAAAAAGGCAGAGTGAGAACGGATTGTAGGTTTCAGTCATTTACGTCCAAGTAAGGATAAAAAAAGAAACTCTGCGTTCTGAGGAAGGGTACCAATTAGCAATAGAAAGCGATCAACAATGAGGACAAACCGAGATAACCACCAGTGTAGCCTTTCCTTGTTGGAGAGGCTGAAAGAAGTGCCGGGACTGAGGGCAGACAGGATGTGATGTTACTGCTCTTGGACAGGTTGGAGAAGGCTGTGTGGCCATTACATTGCTGTTTTTGTACTGTGGAAATGTGAGTGAGCTGTCCTGTAGGCATAAGTCATGAGCATGCATCCACAGTGTTTGTGTAATTACTCCCACTGCCAGAAGGAGCAGGGAAAAAAGACCACACTCCAGCTTTGACTGCCTGTGGTGAACACAGTTTTTGTTTCACTACAGTATGTTACACAACACAAATGTCCTTGGGGGTTACGCGCACATCAATATGGAATTCCTTGACTATATATTTTAGCTGCCTGACACTACAGTACACTACTGACAACCTGCATTGTGGCATTTACTTTATAGAAAGATCTTACTGATCAGAAACACTGAAATTGTACAGCTAAATATTTGATAACCCTAACCCTACTCTGTTGTAGCCCTAATATCTTGCGCTGTTTGGACTAAAAAGTAATTTAGAAGAAATCAGGACATCTTTCCGCCAAGCAGGATGCACGTGGATCTGTGCAGTCAGCGGCCATTTATGGGTCACTGTGGGTTCAGTTTCAGGACCTACTTCCTCTAGGTGCAGGGGTTAGTAGTTGTCTGGCCTCGGTCTCACTCGGGGCTACGACCTCCAGCAGGGAGTGCCCAGTCTCTCTGAAGTTGAAGTTTCCTTTAATAACAATAGCAATACATATACAGTGCTAGACTGGAGCAAAGACCAACACACTCCAAATTACAAGGGCCCAGACTAAGGCCACAGGACACACTATATTGTAGGATGCTTTTACAACATTACTGACATCTAGCACTGAAAACAACAGTGGAACAGTTTGACACAGCACAATAGTAAAGTGCTTTAGTCAAAGAGAGACTGGGGGTTCTAAAGGGGCTTTTTAAGCCAAGTCTTACATTTTGTCAAATTGTAAGACAACACTGTAAACTAAACACTAATTTGTTAGCAGCTCTACAAAGGACAGTTCGGCCCATTTCTAACCAGAACCCAATCTTTTTTTATTTTCCACTGTATCTGTTGCTCTTAAAAAACCCAATGTTGCTTCGATATAGAGCAGAGGTTTTCAAACTGTGAGGTGCAGAGGGAGAGACATGAGGCAAAGACACTGTGTGTGGTGAACAGGAACTTCATTATTGTAGTTTGGCCCACAGATTTGCTCCACAAACCTACATGGTCAAGAGTTGCAGCTACAGTAGTGGCTGTAACCCACAACTCATGAAGGCAATATTACTTGGAGTAACCAAATGTTTTCTTGATATCAAAAAAATTGCAGCCTGAAACTACAGGAGCTAAGCTAAAACGTATGGAAATATTAATGAAATATGACAAACTTTTCTAGCTGTTAAAATTGAGATTTTCCTTGCTACGGTCGTCTAGTGCTGCTCATGGTGGGAACTTTTGGGTCTCTATAAATAGAAAGTCGGCTTAGACCTGCTCTAAATGAAAAAACTCTACTGAGATAACTGTTATGATATGGCTCTATATAAATAAAACTAAATAGAGCTCAGTTTTATTTCGCAAACTTTGGCATCAGTTAGAGATTAAGCATGTCGAGTCAGCATGTAAATCACAGAATCTGTCCAAAAGGAGTCTCTGAGGAGGCGTTGTGAGGAGACAGGAGAGTAGAACATTTCAGCAATTTTAACCTTAAGACAACCGAGGCCTCAAACCAAGCAGGGTTGCTGTGGATTACAAAAGTAGTAAAGGCCCACACCACTGGGGAAACATTCATATAGTATCATAGAGTTGCTTCACTAGTTTCACTCAAAATGCTGCATGACTCTCTAACAGAGAGTAAAAAACAACATGCATTGGCAACGTATGAAGTCAAAACAGCCACAAAAATTGTTTTCTATGCAAGTCCACATAAAAGTAGCATCTTGACAAGTCAGGTTACACCAGTGTGATATTTCAACAAAGTTGAAGCAGCAATTTGATCACATTTGATCCATGAATAGGCACATCCAGAGCGCTCTCTGTGTGGACACCACATGTGTGTCAGATGCAGCAGTCACCTTGACCTCAGCGGTAATGAAGTCATTTGAGCGCCTTGTGCTCTCCCAACTGAAAGCCATCACTGACCCTCTCCTGGACCCACTGCAGTTCGCCTACAGAGCCAACAGGTCTGTGGACGATGCGGTGAACATGGCCCTCCACTTCATCCTCCAGGCCCTAGACTCCTCAGGAACCTGTGCGAGGATCCTGTTTGTGGATTTTAGCTCTGGCTTCAACATCATCCCGGCTCTGCTACAGAACAAGCTCTCTCAGCTGAATGTGCCTGACTTCACCTGCAGGTGGATCACAGACTTCCTGTCGGACAGG
>JAVQJD010061057.1:0-19544 GCA_036023655.1 Nannoperca australis | reverse complement strand
TACTTTGGCTTCACCACGGTGGAGCAGCACCGCCAGCTGTCCTTCGCCCACGTCATGCGCTGCACAAAAACCAACCAGAACAACACCAAGACCACCTTCCTGCGCTTCTACCCCCCGATATCTATAAACGAGGCAGAGTCAGGTAGTCACTTTATTTGTTCCATATCAATATTTTATATATATATAGAACATGTGTTAACATCTGTGATCCAGGCAGAAGTCACACATTCACACAACAGGAAAGCTCCTTAGTGTTATTCCAAATGTAGTCTTTTTACTAGCAGATCTCTGTTTAATTGTGTTAAACAATTGTGTGTGTGTGTGTGTGTGTGTGTGTGTGTGTGTGTGTGTGCGCGCTGTGTCCTCCTCCGATCCAGAGGTTCCAGCGAAGAAGCGTAAGGAGGAGGAGAGTAAAGAGGAAATCCTGGAGATGATGGAGAACACGGAGAACCCTCTCCGCTGTCCAGTCAGACTCTACGAGTTCTACCTCTCCAAGTGGTGAGTGTAGTACCACACTGAGCCCTCAAGTCTGTCTCTGGCTGTTTCAGGTCACTTGTCTTGGGCTGTAAGGATATTATTAATGAGACACTCTTACTCCTCCCTCGCCACTCTTTCCCTGGAGACAAATATCTGCTGTTATCTGTTACGTACAAGTTAATTTGATCAGGCATCCTTTGTCTGTTGACGTGAGTCTTTCCATGCCTAGTTCCTAAACTTAAACTTAGTGCTGCACATTGATCTCCTCCCTGGTCGCCATGTTGACATTAACATCTGTCCTCCGTCCAGCTCCGAGTCGGTCAAGCAGCGCACCAACCTGTTCTACCTTCACCCCGAGCGCAGCTGCGTCCCCAACAGCCCCCTGTGGTTCTCCTCCACCCCTCTGGACGACAGCACCATGGATGGCATGCTCATCCGCATCCTCACCGTCAGAGAGCTGCATCTCAGGACGAAGAAAGACGGCGGGATGGAGCAGCAGACACCTAATGACCCGCCGTTTATACCTGGCGAGGAGGAAGTTGGGGATTCAGAGTGATGAAATTACGTTTTATTGGTGCAGCAGCTTGTGGTGTAAATGTTTGTAGATTAACAGAAATGTTCATTCAAACACGGCCCAATAAACACAAATGGACAGAATACATTTCTCACATATATCAATAAACACATTGTGCTGAACTGTGAAGTCATGCTTCCTAAACCACATGTTGATCAGGATTCACAGAAAATCTTCAAATGCAGTTTGTTTAGGTGTTTGTTTGAAAACTGAGATGCAAGACTCGGCTCGGCATTCAGACTCTCTACTTCTGCTCAACAGGACACCTGGCTGTCCTTCTCTGTTTTGTCTCATGGATAATGCCTTCCACACGTTATGATTCCTTTGTCTTTGTTTTAAAGAGCTACAATGAAAGACTTTCTGAAAACGACTTCCTGTGATGTAGATGTAAATCAACAACTATCATGTTGAGTGACAAACATGACGTATAGTTTGATTTTCAGCAGTGCATCAATGCTAATGATTAGGTGTCTGTCAGTGAAAGCAAATTATTATTTCCAGTCCTGATATTTTAGCAGCCCCTCTCCCCACAAGGATTATTAGAATAATAAAATAATGCCTAGAATTCATTGGAATTATCATTTATTATACCAGTGTGAGATGACTAGATGTTTCCTTTATATTCACTGGCACAATTTCTGTTCCAGCAGCTTCTCCCAACTTGCCATGGAATAAATGATAAGACCAATTTACACAAATAAACTTAATTCAACACTAATTGTGTTTTGTTCTCAACAGATATCTTATTTTGAAAGGAATGGTCACTTGATTGTGAGATTATAGAGTGGCCTTTGTTTTAATCACCAAATACAATACAATTGACCATGTAATTTCCAATATGTTTGGAATTGATTTGAATACATTTAAGAAATGTATGTCTTTGAATGTAGCTGATAACACTGTTTAAAAAAGGCCGACAACTTTCCTTGCTATTTGGAATAACCTCACAATTCATTGTACTGAACACAGTGAAATGAACATGAGAGTGAGTGTTATCTTCATTTTGCGTCCCCTGAAACATTTACTTTTTGCATAACCATGACCCCAGTATTATATATAAATAAAGAAATACTTTCCCTTCATGTATATCTTGGTTATATTAACCCCCGGTTCTTAGAGTATGGCTGCCAAGGTTGTGAGTGTTTTCTATTGTATGTTCTTTATGAATAAAAACATTTAAAAACACACTTTGTCTTATGAGACTCAACGGTGGTTAATGTTATTTAATATCTGCATTTAGTTACTGTATGTGTGTTAGCCTGAATATGGAGACAGCTGACAGGAAATCGTACTATTTTCCCTTTTTGTCCTCGTAAACCACATATACCAGACATTAAGTGTGTGTGTGTGAACGTCCATCGCTGCTCCCTGTGGCCGAGACGTCCACGGCCACTGATTCGCTTCTCGAGTCAGTCAGTGACGTTACAGCCAGCGATTGGCTGGAGTTGCCGCCGCTCGCCATTGATAGGCCAGCGTCGTCGTCACGTGGTCTCACGAGAAACGAAAGAAAGAAAAGATGGCTGCCACTGTGTTAGCTACCCATGCAACTCTTCTTGCTTCTACTTTGGGATTTTGAAGTAAAGGTAAACGTTGTTTAAAACATATATATATATATATATTACTCACATTTATTTAAGTCAAAAGCAATTGACAAAATGGTGACAAATTATTAGTAGTTTACTCACCACTTGCTTGTTTTTGTTAGCATACTAGCAAAGCATGTGTACAGAAGAACAAGAGTCAGATACTTTATCTTACCTAAACTGGTTTGATAGAAACAGACAATGCTTTACAGAACAGACAACAGCTAAGCAGCTAGTTTAACTGCTGACTTTTTATTTATTCATAGTTTAGTCAAAGACACAAATGTCTGTGTTCATGCCCACACACCTGTATTAAGTTACTTAAGTAGACTGCCTTTGTTTATGGAATTGGGAGCCAATGAGGACAGAAAATAATATTTTTTATTTCACATGACAAAACTTGAATAACACTAGGGTGGTAAACATTACAAACATTAGTTTTAATGCATGTTAAAAGTGGTTTTGGTACCATGAAAGTGCTTAAAATGTTTTAAATTTTCCAGCTGTCATGGAGAAGCATATAAGACAACTGACTCCTGAGCAAGATGCCCTGGGCCACATTGTCGCTTGTAGAGACAAACCCTTCCTGGAGGAAAGGTTTATAGACTCCTTTAAAGGTAGGAGGTACATTTCTGATACATTTCTCTATATTGTTATTGAAGGGATTTCTGGTATTACTGTATTTGTGAACAAAAAGTGTGAGTGTGAACATGTTCATAGACAGACTCGTGTCAGATTAAATGTGTAATCCTATATACACCCACTTGTTATTATTAATAGGTATATTCTTCTTTTTTATGAGTTAACGTAAAACATGCTGGGAAAATGTTTGACATCAAGCAACAACCCAGAAAAACCCTTTATTCCTCTCTTTGGGCAGCATGGTTGTGAAGGGATGATATGTTATTTGAGTGCCAACAAGATTAGTCTCTCAATCTGAAAATATATTTGTTTGGTGAAAGTAAAACAATGATCATGGTCATGCAAATTACCATTGGTTCTGGTAATTGGACCAGCATTACACTGGACTAATGTTTTCATGTTAATCTTTGCACTTCTAGGGAGAGGAGTATTCACCCACAAAGCCATCAAACCGTCCTCGTTTGTTGTTGAATATCGGGGAAATATCTTCTCTCACGAAGACACGACGCCTAAGAAGAAATGTGGTGATACTCTAAACAATTATTTGTTTGAGTTTTTATGGAGAGGAGCACACTGGTGGTAAGCTGTCTGCTTGTTTATTTTCAGTTTTGAGACCTGGTTGGATTATCTACAGTTTTATATGAAATGTTTTACTTGTTTTATAAGAACCATTTGGTTAAGTGCAGTAATTTTAAGTTGAAGTTTCATTAATGGTATTTTTCTTGCAGCATTGACGCTTCGAAAGAGGACGGGACCCTCGGACGACTCGTGAATGACGATCACATGAGTCCGAACTGTGAGATGAAGACAGTTGTTTGTGAGGGAAAGCCACACCTGTGCCTGTTTGCAGTGAAAGAAATATCTCGAGGCGAGGAGATAACTTACAACTACGGGGACTCCTCTTACCCGTGGCGCTCAAGGGTAGGTTTGTGTTAAAGAAGGAGCCTTGCTTTTGACTTTTGTATTATAATTACAATCACTTACCAGTTTATGTGCATTATATGTTTATTTAATTTAATTCAATCTTTATCTATTTACTGGCAGAACTCAACGTTATTTAGATTTTTAGGGTGCAAAATTGCAGTTTGCTCTGCAGGAGGCCTCAAATGTTCCCATGACTTTATCTCATTTGACATTTACAGGAGTCTTATGATGGGTCGAGTACTTCATTCACAGACGTATATGCTACCTCATTAACATCAAGGGCTGCACGGGTATGTAAAAGACTACATTTAATGCATTACAGAATTGCATTATTTAATGGCGTACTGGCAAAGTAGTAGATTGCTGGTTTTCCTGTGTGTGTATATATGAAGTTATGTACTGTATTTCTGTATTTCCAGCTTGAGTATTCGGCAGCTTCTTGCTTTGAAAAGTCCTGCTCTGATCATGATGAACTACCTGAAAGTGGACCAAGTTGTGACAATGACATCACCAACATCAACAGTCAGCCCGACTTTAGGGACAATTCAGCTTTTGCAGATTTAGATTCCTCTCAAGAGATGATGGGGACCTTCATGCTGCAGCCAGATGACGCTTCATGCAGCCAGCAGGAGAACGAGGCTGCTTTCAGCTCTGATAACCTTGACTGGGATGAAGACTACAGACCGAGCAAGGCTGTACGAAAAAAGCCCCGCAACTCTTCTTACACCTGTAAAAATTATTGTTATGTTTGCGGGGTAGGCTTTGCTAAACTTGCTCGACATTTTTTAAGGCATGCTGATGAAGAGCCTGAAATCGTCAAAGTTCTTGCATTTCCCAAAAAATCCAAGGAACGAATAAGGCTACTCAACGATTTACGGAACAGGGGAAATTACAAACACAATCAAGAGGTGTTGAAGAATAACAGTGGAGAGTTAAAACTGAAAAGGCGAACAACCACTGCTTTCGTCAGTACTAAAACACACGTGCACTGTCTGTATTGTAAGGGCATGTTCAAACGTAAGGAAATGTGGAGGCACGTAGCAAGATGTCCTTCCAGGACAACGCCGAGCTTTACAACAGGTGGCAAGACAAGAGTCTTAAGTGAGATTGGTCTTGCAGAATCACCATTCTCCCAAAAACTTCCATCTGGTGTGTGGAAGATGTTCTTAGCTATGAATCAAGATGAGATTGCATTCGCCGTTCAAAATGATTTCCTTCTAATACAGCTGGCACAGTATCTGTGCGAGAAGTACGGAAGCAGTTCAAGTAAACAAGAATACATCAGACAGAAGCTGCGAGAAATGGGAAGACTTTTGTTAGCGCTGCATGAAAAGTCAATATTTAGCTTCGAGGATGCTATCAAACCCAGAAACTTCTACAAAGTGGTCGAGGCTGTCAAAGACATCGCTGGGTTCAATAAAAAGATGCAGAGCTACAACAGACCAGGTCTTGCTTTGAAATTGGGACATTCACTCAAAAAAGTAGGCGCCATTGTCCTCACAAAAGTTGATGGCAATGAGGAGAGGATGAGAGAGACAAAGACATTCATGAAGTTGTGTGCCAAAGAATGGATTGAGCTCGTCTCCCAAACAGCTCTCGCGTCGTTGAATGGACGAAAAGTAAACAACCCGTCTACCATACCATTCACACGTGACATGCAGGTGTTCTACATGTACCTGGAAACAACATCAGCTGTTGCTATTGAAAACCTGACGATGGATGAAAGCCCGCAGGTCTACCAGGTGCTCTGCAGAGTGACACTTGCACAAGCGTCAGTCTTGAACAAATGTGCCCCAGAGGTTTCAAAACTGACGCTGAAGACGTTCCAGCAGAGGGACGACGCGACCCAAGTGCTGTCCAAGCACTTCATCAGAATCAATATTCTGAGCAGGACTGGCAAAAACATTCCTGTCTTGTTGACCTCTGAACTCGTCAGCGCACTCACACTGCTTGTGAGCAAGAGAAAAGCATGTGACGTCCACCAAGACAATCCTTTCTTGTTTGCGAGGCCAAACTCTTCTCCTACAAGCCTCTACCATGGACGGAACTGCATCAGGGCCTTTTCAAGTCTCTGCCGTGCAAAGAACCCAGAGCATCTCCGGTCGGTGCACCTTCACAAGCACATTGCCAGAGTCTTCCAGATTCTCAACCTGGAGAACGATGAGCTCGACCACCTCGCTAAACTGTTGGGCCACGACATCCGAGCTGACAGGGACTACTATCGGTTGCCAGAGGCAGCCGTGGAACTGGCTAAAGTAGCGAAACTTCTTCTGGCAATGGAAAAGGGTTCTCTTGAAAGATTCAAAGGAAACTCTCTGGAGGAAGTTGAGATTGAAGGTATGTGTCCAGTTTAATACACTGACCTGCCAGAGCTTGTTTCATCGAGACAAATCACTTCCTACAAATTAAAACGTGCTGCATCTTGCTTTTTATTGAAGATGAATTGGAGCCAGATGCGGAGCAGGTCAACCCTGAAAACAGTGAATCTGAGGAGGACAATGAAGAATCGGATCTTCCACGTCTGCAGAGCGGTGTGTTCTCACTATAACCCATAACACATTTATCTAATATTCATTCTCCTTTTTTAGAATATTCTTTGCAACGACCTCTTAGCTGACGTAAGATTCCCTTCTGCTAAATGTTAATTAATGACTGATCTGAGATAGCAGAGAATCTATGATGAGGCAGTTGAGTTGTAAAATAAAGACACCACAGAAGAAGAGTGTTATGAAGTTTCACACAGGTTATTTTGCAGTTTGTCAATCACCTAAACCAGCTTGCCAAATATTATAAACATCACATGCATGCTATACATTCTAGCATTAAGTCAGTACAGTTTATTTAAATAGCACCTTTCTACAAGAATTAAGTACAATACAAAATGTTTCATAATTTTTGACTTTTAGTTTCACCACAGGTTTGTTTTGGTGACTCATCAAACTTCCGCCTCTAAGCACTGTTGTCTGGAACAATGTCCAGACAACCACAACTTCTGCCACATCGGACCTACAGTGTAAAACAATATTAACAGTTAATGAATAACAATAACCAAATGTATGGTTGAAATGCAACAACCCTGTTAATAACAGAAATACACATGTAGTATTTCACGTGTTAGACTTGTTGGAACACAGTTTGTTTGTGAGACCAATGTTGGTCTTGTTTATGTTTTAGTATTTAATATTTCTCTCTAACTTTTTTCCAGATGCTGTGGAAGCACAAGGCCGACAGCTGACTCCTGAGCAGGAGGCCCTGGAGCACATAAAGGCTCGCAGAGACAAAGGCTTCCTGAAGGAAATGTTTATTGACCCCCTAAAAGGTTCCTATTTTTTACTTTTATTCTCATTCAGTCCTTCACATAAAATCTGAAGGTTCATTTTTAACTTTAAAAATATTGGTTTAACAAAACAATCTTAACTTCTCTTACGTTGTTTTTGCTTCAGGATGTGTTGTTTTTGTTGCAAGCGATCAATGGGACGATAATTGGATGTAACTCTGATTGTTTGTTTGATTTATTCTTACTTTCATAGGGAGAGGTGTGTTTACACATGAATCTATTGGACCGTCCACCTTCGTTGTTGAGTATCGGGGGACCCTCTCCCCTCTCACAGACACCCGGAGAAAGAAATGTGGTGATACTCTGAAAAACTTTTTGTTTGAATTCTCGTGGAATGGGACAAACTGGCGGTGAGTTCACTGCTTATAGGTCAGATCTTTCATTAAAGGAAGGGCCTTGTTTTTCTATATTGGCTTATGTTATAGGTAAACCTTTACAAAATCCCAGATAAAAATAGATGTAAAGAAAGAAAAACGTATCATCACGTCAAACTCCTCTATGCCCGCTGCATGTATTACTGTGTGTGTGCAGTAAAATGACCTCAGGGTCAATATTTAGTCAGTATGATGAAACAGACATTTTAAGAGAAGTGGAAGTTTCATTAATGGTATTTTTCTTGCAGCGTTGACGCTTCAAAAGAGGATGGGACCCTCGGACGACTCGTGAATGACGATCACATGAGTCCGAACTGTGAGATGAAGACAGTTGTTTGTGAGGGAAAGCCACACCTGTGCCTGTTTGCAGTGAAAGAAATATCTCGCGGGGAGGAGATAACTTACAACTACGGGGACTCCTCTTACCCGTGGCGCTCAAGGGTAGGTTTGTTTTCTGTCCGTTACGTCATGAGTAATTCAAGTATATCTGTTGACATCTATTAGAGACACGTGCTTTACTGTCCCCCCCTCTGTTTATGACAAGTAAAGGAAAGAAAATTACTTTTGGATTATATATAATCCAACATCTAAATAATCCAAATATTGTCACTGTCAACATAAACAGAATTTTATAAAGTAGCCAAGGTAGGATATCTAACTAAACTGTAATCTGGGTTGCTTTAGATTGTATTGATGTACCCAATAAGCTGGCAGGGTGTTGGAAATAACAGCACCTTTTGTAAAACTGATACTGATCGTCTTCTTGAAATTGACAGGAATCCAACACATCACAGAGAGACCTACATGCTGCTGGATCTTCACAAGCGGATCAAAGTGTAGATCACCAGGTAGATGTGGCTGTTATGTAAGAACTGTACCCCTCATGGTGTCACAGGTGTCACTTTTAAGACCCGCCCTGCTCTCTATGAACGAATGAACGCAAACACAGCGAGAGCAACAGTCTCCTATTCAGTGTTGAGGCAACAAAGTGTTGTGTTACCTGGATTCTATAAATATGTGGCTCTGTTTCAAACAGTGAATGAAAGCATGTAAACACAGTTACTTTGAATATATTTAAAGCACAACACAGTGTGGGTACTGGACCCTCGGTAACCCCTTTGTGTCGAGCATAAATCTGTCTTAAAATAACACAACTGAGATATCCGTTGCTCCAGTTTAACCTCAAACCCGAGTGAGACAGAAGAGAACAGAACGAGCAAAACAAAGTTAAAGAGACAATAAGAGCGAATAGTAATAAAGAAAAAATGTCCAAATTAGTTTGACGTACTGGGGTAATACTAGATTAACGTGTATAACTTGACTTTTTCATAATTGCAGGTTGAGGACTCAGCTGGAGCCTCCAGTTGTGCAGAATCCTGCAGCGATGACGAGTACGTACCTGACGGCGAGCCAAGCAGCGACGACAGTTCTGGCAGCAACAGCAACCAGGAGCGTCCGAATGTCAAGAAGAATCCAGACCCAGATTCTTCTGAACGGCCGAGCTTTGTGCCGCAACCTGCTGATGCTTCATGCGTCCGGCAGGAGGACGAGGGTGATGACAACTCTCGTGATTTCACCTCTGATGAAGAGCCCGAAGGCACTCCCGGCGCCAGCAAAAACTTTTGTTACGTTTGTGGGAAAGCGCAAACTAAAATTTCTCGTCACCTTTTCACACACAGAAAAGAAGAGGCTGATGTAGCCGAAGTGTTTGCACTGCCCTTGTACTCCAAGGAGCGGAACAGGCTGCTGGAAAAGTTACGAAACAGAGGAAATTACAAACACAATGAAAAGGTTTTGACGACTCAGCGCGGAGAACTGAAAGTGAGGAAGAGGAAATCAAACATGTCCACCACTGCTAAAACATATGCACTCTGTCTGTACTGTAAAGGCATGTATATTCGTAAGGAGATGTGGCGACATATGCAGAACTGTTCTTCAAAGAAGTCCTTAAAAGTTGCAACACGTGGAAAGACTAAAGTCTTAACTCTGGTTACTGCTGCGGAGTCAACAGACCCCAAACGAACCCCACTGGACGCGAGGAAGATATTAAAAAAGATGAAGAAAGACGAGATTGCGTCTGTAGTTTGGAGCGATCCCCATATACAGCTGCTGGCACAGTGTTTGTGCTACATGAATGAAAGTAATGTCAAAAAACACGAACACATCACACACAAGCTACGGCTGATGGGACGACTCCTGATAACCTTAAAGAAAAAGTCCATAAGTAGCATTGAAGATGCCATCAAACCCCAAAGCTTCAGCAAAGTGGTGGAAGCTGTCAGAGAGCTCGCGGGTTTCAATGAAGAGACGAAGACCTTCGACAGACCAAGTGTTATGGCCAAACTGGGAAATTTGCTTAAGAAAACTGGCGACATTAACTTCGCCCGGGCTTTGAAACAGGATGCTGATAAACAGACGATCGATGAAGCGGAGACATTCATGAAGTTGTGTGCAAAAGAATGGATTCATGTCCGCCCATCCACACCTGGAGGAAGCAACCCGGCAACCATCGCGTTCACTCGCGACGTGCAGCTTTTGTACCAGTGCACGGAGAAGACGGCGGCCTCTGCGGTTGAAAGTCTGACGATGTATGAAAGCCCTCAGGTTTACAATGCGCTGCTCCGAGTGACCGCTGCACAGGTGGCGGTCTTAAACAGAAACGTGGAAGACGTTTCTAAAGTAACACTTGCGTCGTTCAAGGAAAGGGTCGAGACGGACGCTGCTGGCTGTCAGTCGCAGCTTGAGCAAATTCTGTCCAAGCACTCTGTGAAGATCCACGTCAGGAACAACCGGGGCAAAAAACTCACCGTTGCGTTGACCCCTGAGCTGCTCGCTGCAATAACACTGCTTGCGGACAAGAGAGAAGCGTGTGGTGTGCATAAAAACAATCGCTTCTTATTCGCACGACCCGTCGCCTTCTGTGCAAGCTTCCACCACGTACACCAGGGCCTCCGCACGTTTGTGGCTCGGTGTGGCGCGAAGAACGCGGCGAACCTCAGGTCTGTGTCTTTTCGTAAGTACGTCGCAAGAGTTTTCCAGATCCTCGGGCTCACAAGTGACGAGCTCGATCAGCTGGCCAAAGTGCTGCCGTGTGGCATCCGGACCGACAGCCAGTATTACCAGATGCCAGAGGCAGCGGTCGACGTTGCAAAAATCTCCGAGCTGCTATCAGCAATGGAAAATGGATCTCTTGAGAGGTTCGAAGGAAAATCTCTCGAGGAAATTGAGATTGCAGGTACGTGTCCTGTTCAGTGCTGAAATGTGAGTGCGGGTGTCTTGAATATCTAACCTGCCAAACATTAATTGATTAAGTTTTTGTTTTAAAGAAATCCATATTCTTGTATTCATTTCATGATCTCACTGTCCTCTTGGTACTTCACCTGTACCGTGTTGCTTTCCCCTGAAGATGAACTGGAGCCGGATGTGGAGCAGGACGAGCCCCAAAACAGTGATGCTGAGGAGGAAAAGATGGGCGGCGGTATGTAATGGACACAACCTCTCCTGGTCTGTGATGCACTTTCTTCCAGAGATGTTTCAGACATTAAAGATGGAAAGAAATAGTTAGCAAATCATATAAAAATGAATATCAGAACGTGAAATCCTACAACAAGACAGCTGAAGATGACAACAATGTTTGAGGTGTTTACTTCATTGTATTTCAAGAAGGACAAACTGGATATTATATAAGTTTAAAAAATGGAAATAACAGCTGGTTTGCCTCTCATACCCCCAACATCTGTCCACCTGTTCTTGAAGAAGCCTTATTATTATATGCAAATGCTGGAGCTACAAGTTAAGTCTTACTTTCCAGGATTATAAGTGACTGTGATGTGGCTGTGGCGTGTCATTTGTGTTAGTTTAAATGATAAAGCATATGTCGTATCTCTATCGGTGAAGCTTTAACTGTTCATATGAAGGTTGAGGAGGAAAAAACAACCAATAAAGAGATGGTGGCATTTACAGTAACTATAGTCAAAGGTGAAAGAAGTTAATTTAGTCACTTTCTGTCTTCAACTTAAAGATGTTTAGAAAATATCTGGTACCAAGTGACATTTTTCTTTCTGTTTTCAGATTTACAAAAGGGGACGGACGTTGCTCAGGACAAGGCCACCACATCCAAAGGTAATGCAAAGGCATCACTGGCAGTGACTCATGAGACTTACTCCAACATGTCCACCACACAAACAGACATCAGCACCAGCCACCAGAGAAATGCTGGTAAAGTATGAAAGTCGCTGGTAGATTTGAGACGTCTGTGGCGTTTGTAGACGTTCACATTTTCTCAGACTTGGAGTCAATAAAACCAAATCGCTCTATTTAATCTATTTAAAGAAACCCCAAAGAACCAAATGGAGAGTAAATGTTAGACTTTTCCGGCTGAATGGAAATCAGGTGAAGAAAAGTGTCGTTAATGTCCTCACATACCTTTTATCTCCTCTAGGTCGTTCCTCCTTTTCCACAAATAAAAAACCCAGCAGATATTCCAGAGTTTCTTCCTGGAGAAAACGTGGCCGAGGCAAGAGGAAGGAGAGCGAGAGTGACACATCGGAGCTGAATGATGAAGAAAACGACGAGGCGAACACAGAGAAGGACGTCGGGTCAGAGGAAACGCCCGTCAGCTGTTCCGTCAACACACCTGAGGAGACGCCGTCTCGCAGCAATGAGGACATTTGTTTAAGTGACGACATGAATGTGGACTTTGACATGGACGTGGACAGCGATGAGGACGTCGTCGGGAATCGGGGGAAAGACGGCGATGGTGACACAAATGGCTCAGCAGCAACTGTGAAAGATGTGGCAAAGCAGGACGATGACATTAGCGATGCTGAGAAGAACGACGGCTCGCACAACACGGACCCTGAAGAGACCATGAACCATGTGGAGCAAGAAGGGGGACAAGGTAACTGGGTGGACGTGGACAGCAGAAGTCCCTCTCAAGTACAGGTCAAGTTAATCTGGTGGCTCTCGAGGGAAAGTTAAGGGATCAACGGAGTCGTTAGGACACATCTTCTGGGAACCATGAATGTCTGTACAAACCTTTGTGCCAGTCTATTTAGTAGATGTCAAACTATTTCAGTGAATAACTTTTAAACTTTGACCTGTTAGTGGCACTACAGGGAACGTCAGCGGATCACCAAAGTCAGTAGGCTTCATCCTCTGGGGATCACGCACGTCTGTGTCCGTATAGCATTTGAACGATATAACCAGAACATGTTTACAGCCACATTTTATTTGATTATTTTACAGAAAAGAAGAACAAACGCTCAGCTGCAGCAGCTGGAATGAAAGAAGTGAAGATATTAATCCCAAAACTGAATATTGTGAGTTTGCAATTCTTTTCCATTTTCTCTCATAATTTTAAAAACGGGTTCAAAGTATGAAACTTTATTTACATGCACACTTTTAGCAGCTACATCACTCTTCTGCTGTAGAATTACCGATGTGAGCATGCTCATTTTTTTGTTGTAGAATTTCAATTATACACAGTTAGATACTACCAAGCACTGGGATTTTCTATTTTAGTATAGAAATAAAACTGGTGTAGTAATTTGCCGAACAAGCATCACAGTTTCCCCCACGTGGCTGTTATATTTATTTATTTGTTTGTTTGTTCTAGGAGAAGTTGCAGGCTTCACTCCACGTTTCCCAGTTTTCATCTGTGTGTAAAGATCAGCGTGACGACAACAACAAGCGTCCATCATCGTCCACTGCCACAGACATCAGAAGCATGCCCACCTGTGCAAAGGTGAATAATTCACTGTTCATTTATTCATTAGTCACTTTAATGTATTTAAATAACCTTTTAGCAAACAGTCTTTGATTCATTCAGATGTTGGATCATTTCCTCTGGAAGGAAGATAAAACTATAAATAACTATTTATCTGCAGTTTCATTTTTCTCACCGAGTAATTTGAATATTTATTTATTATTAGGCATTTTAAGGGCAAGACTGCACCATTTTCAGTCTATTAAGTTCTCACATCGTGTCCTGATGTCACTTTAGTTAATTTGCATTTGTGTATATAAAACGTCCCCAACAAAATAAGATAAATTTAAATAATCCATGTTGTTAATCTGCTCTCTTGCATCAGGTGATACAGATGAGCTGCTCCCACTGCAAGAAGACCATGATGAAGGGCCAGACGGCGTACCAGAAGAAGGGATTCACGGACGTCTTCTGCTCCAAAAACTGCCTTTTTCAAATGTTTTCCATCAACAAAGCAGTTACCAAGAGTTGTCATTACTGTCTCAAGTGAGTCTGTGAAAAACATCCCTTCATCCTAAAGTCCCACAGCGCTGTTCTTGCAGCTAGTAGCGTATGTAGCTGATCATCATTATCATCGTATTAAAGGCTGATATTGTCACAAACATTGTTTTACCATCTCCCCTCCTCGTCTGTCAGGGCGATATCGCAGCCTCTGGACCTCATCATGGCTGCAGTGGACGTTAAGGGGACTATGAAGGACTTCTGCAGTGTGACCTGTCTGACCTCTTTTAAGTCCAACACTGTGTCCACGCAGTCACCGTCGTCAATCTGCACCGTGTGCAGCAAATCCTGCACTGTGAGCAAAAACTCTTTTTTTTTTAATTCTGTTAACAAAACCGTTCATTTGGACAATAATATCACTGCTCCTTTCTCATCATCCTCCACAGACCACACGTGAGTTGACGGTAAACGAGGCCGTCCACAAGTTTTGCAGCGAGTCCTGCTTGGAAGGTTTCCGCAGGGACAACATGGCCGACTGTGAGAACTGCAGCTCCTCCTGCCACAAACCGCTCGTGCTGCAGCTGGCGGAGGAGACCAAAACCATCTGCAGTGAAAAATGTCTGGCCAAGTTCAAAGAGGTGCTGAAATGTCAAAATGATGGTCTCCTAAATTGACAAAGAGGGAAAACATAACAGCTTGGATATAAAGATGCATTCCATGAAAAGACCAAAACCAACAACGCGTGGCACCAAACAAAAATGGGTCACTGTAGTTTTTAGCTCAGTTAAACAGGAGGCAGGATTAAACATTAAACATTTGGGTTCCGATAGGAAGTATTTATGGTACCAAGGACGCTGCACTCGGGCCTGCAGCAGAATCTGATGCACATCTGTTTGTGCAGTTATGGTACAGGCGCAGCACAAATAGGAGTTTAAAAAAAGAAAACAACCTACTTTATATACTTTTATAAAGACTAGGTACTACCCTTGAAGTTATTCTACTAATAATTTAAAAAAGAATTAAGATAAAGTCACATCCACTGACTTTATCTATATATCAAGAAATTGTATTAGTGATAACAATTCAAAAACACGTGTGACTGAATCTTGCCATCTCTGACTAATGTACAGAAATGCTAAAGATACATACAAGGGTTTATTATTAATAATAATAATGGACAGGCTATAATAACAATGTATATCAACAGTGGGGGTGATTTTTACCTTCATATTTCTTCAAAATGTTATAGAAGTATGACTTCATATTTCACATGTGTACAGTGAACGACCTTTAAAAAGAAATTAATTGATAAATTAATTAGAGCAAAACCTCCTTAGAAAAATCCCTCGATTGCTTTGATATGTATATATCTACAAATCTGAAAGAAAACGTACATGTATACATTATCTTTTCATATTTGTAGTACTATACAGTAATATAACGTGTGTTCAAATGATGTGTAAAACACTTGAACTCACAACCTTCAGATATTGAGCAGCTCTACAGATTCACTGTTAAAACCAGGGGATCTTTGGCGACATATTGTCACATTTTCAACAAAATATCTAGTATTTAAAGAGCGTCAAACAATCTCGTTTGGATGTCCAGTTCACAGACGTAGTGAGACTTTGTTTCGTCCGGCAAAAGGGAAAATTGGACACTGAACTAAAAAATGTGATGTGATCGAAAACTCAAGACCAGGTCCTAAATGGACCTTGAGGTGAGTTTGTTTTGTCCACTTTATGTTTTTTCAGATTTGAGTGTGTTTGGGTTTTTTTGGACATTTTTGGCTGCTCCCAGCACCTGTACCGTAATTGCAGGAGTAGAGGAGCAACAGTTTCTAAACGTCAGCTCCGTTAACTAGTAGTGCGCGGAGGATTGACGCACGTGTGGTGGTGATGTTTACATAGTTTGTGTAACAGAGACTCGGTTTTTTAACTCTTCCTGCGGGGTCACTGTCGGACGATGAAGTGCTCTGTTCCCGGTTGTGGAAATGTCCGCACGTCACGATTATCCACGCAACACAAATTTCACGTTTTCCCCTCGGACCCGGTGCGGTGCCGTGAGTGGCTGCAGGCCATCGACAACCCTCGTTTCGATCCCAAACTTACAACCGCGCTCGTGACCAGGGTTCACGGTCTGCGCGTGTGCAGTGACCACTTCAGACACCAGGACTACGTAAGAGGGCAAAGACATTATTACGCTGCGTTGAAGCGAGGTGCCGTCCCATCACTGTTCCCGTGGTCAGAACCGGAACCAGACACCGCACCGACAGCACCTCTGTCCCAGCAACAGGTAACGGTGCTGCCGGGTATAATTAGGATTTGCCGCTGCATTACACTTCACCACAGTACACTGGGTGCAAATCTTATTTACAGTGCATTATTGAGAAACTTTCCTTTTTGGTTGTGCACTGCCACTGATCCAGTTCTAGATGCAGCACGCAAGAAGGCAATGTTTTTATTTAGGGCAATGCCAAGAAAAAACTCTTCCCGGAGCATGCGCAGTGGCGTCCGCCTGTCACAACTGTCCCCTGAGATTAGAAAAAAGAAAAGTCATTATTATTAGTCCAAATCAACCACACTGGCTGTATTCACGTGTCCAGTGGGTTCATGGTCATTGTTGCTCTGTCATTATGATTTCCCTTCATTTGAAAGCAGACGCTTTCTCGCTGATGAAGTTTCATGAATGAAATAATGATTCTTCATTATCCCTGACCTTGTTCTGTTTTCCCTTTTTCTATTGTTCTGCAGAAAATCCACACCTCCCAGGAGTGCACCATGTGCCACACTTCTCTGCCGGTGTCGGACATGCTTCATTACCGAAGCGCTGAGAACACGGTGGAGCTCTTCTGCACTCGCACCTGTGTGGTGTCGTACAGTCTGCGGCCTGCAGTCGGATACAAGCTTCAAGGTGCGGGACAATACGTTTGTCAAGATAGCATTTCATTTTTCTTGATCCCTGTCCTTCTTATAATCCAGGAAGTCCAGATTGAGGAATGCACCTGTTAATTTTAAATGCTTCTTCTTCTTCTTAAAGACTCTGCATTTGCTTTCATGAATGAGAGAAACAGCAAATCTTCATTTTTAAGCACAAATGACTGCAAAGATTAATGGATGATCAAAATAGTTGGCAATTAATGTTCTTATGATCTAATTGTTACAGCTGCAGTACACACACATTTAATTAATGGTTCATAACACACTGTAATGTAATTGTACCCACATGTGTTTATTAATGTGTTAACGTTAGGCTGGTGTATAAACCGATAATGAATAATAATATGGTAAAAAACAGTTATAACAATATAAATATGTCTTTATAGGAGGAATTATGATTGACAAGTACAGTACCTAGAATGTCCTCATGGATTCTTAAAACTGTATTATATTTATTATCTGTTTCTATAGTGTTTAAAAATACTAAATGAGGTTAATGTGCCGTACCTGTTTCTGATTTCTCCCGTCTCCCTTCAGATCGGTTGAAGACGAGGAAAAGAGGCAGGCCATCGACACAAAAAGCAAATACTGTGAGTTTATTTCCTTCAATGAATTCATTTCATGGAGCGACAGTAAAAATCTTTACTGTCTTTAGTTTAATCTGCTCCACATGAGAGCTGCGAAAAAGCAGACGTAGTGTTTGTGCACCTGTTTTAAATGAAAGCAGCTCAGCAGGGTTTTATACCGTAACTGTCCGACAGGAGGAAGCACAGACCAGCGCAGACTCCACCGTAAATGAAAGTGATGCACCTGCAGCTGCCGAATCGAACACCACACCCACACCGGCACTCATCATGGCAGACTCGTGCGTCGTCTGTTGCCGGTGTGAGAAGGAGCTGCCGAGAGGAGAGAGACTTTACCAGCCCAAGAACTCGCTGGAGGTTTTCTGCTCGGCCTCTTGTCTCTCTGAAAGGCATCCGTCCATCACATTAGTCACCAAACACTGTTACAACTGCTCTCAGTAAGTCCCTCATACGTTTCCACGCTTGAACGTCACCTCTCCTCTTTTTTCGCAGGATCATTTGTTTTAGTTTGTTTGTGCATTTGTATTACAGAAACAAAGACACAATTACAATCCAAATATGTCGCAGTTATGATATTTTTTACTGTCGATTAATCCTTTAATGTTGTTTGTTGTGAAAATATGCTGCTTTTCTTTGTCGCATGTGATCATTAACTGAAAATCTTGTTGGAGTGTCGATCAGACAACACTTAAAGAAGCTGTGATTAGTGCTACTTTCTTTTGTTTTATACAACAAATGATTAATCAAGGAAAAAACTGCGATATTAACAGATAATAATCATTAGTTGCAGGGACTTTGTAATAGAACAACATCAACAAAAACTCTCTCCTAAACAAGCGTTGGGATCCGCTGGCGGCTTTTGTAAACATTTAGTACCGTGCAGATCAAGGAGTGCAAATACCTTTTTAAATTCAGGAGCCTGAGGTGCTGCAGACAAACATCTTCACCCATTCTTTAAAAAAAACGATGTTTCTGTGTCATAACAAAGATCTCAGTGGCAAACTGGTGACTCTCATGTCGCTCTGTCCCCTCAGGGTAATATTGCGACCTCACAACATGATCCTGGCTCCGGTCGATGATTCAGGAACCATGAAGGAGTTGTGCAGCGACACCTGCCTCGCTCGTGTCAACTCCAAGAGGAACATGGCTGTCCCCAAACCCCCCCCTCCAGCCGGGCCTCGGTCAGAGTGCAGGATGTGCGCCAAATTCTGCTTTGTAAGGAAACCACAAATTGACTCTATGCGGGTTGTGATATTATATTTAAGTTTGGCTAAAAAGGCTGGTCTGTATTTTTCTTGGGGTAATTTGAAACTGCGAAAATAGGGATCACCCCTGACCTTGTTCCTTAAATAATCACAATTACCACAAATATGAAAAGTAATTTTTTTCTCTATTTAGAAAAACTACCCTGCACATGCTCCTCTGTCATCCACAGTGCAAAGTCAGGGTGACCCTGGATGGCCTGACGCACAGACTCTGCACCGACGTTTGCTTCATCAACTACCACAAAGTCAACAACTTGCCCGTGTTCATCTGCGGCGTCTGCAGCTCCGTCTGCCCCGACACACGGCTCACGCTGAAGATCGACGACGGCAGTCAAACCATCTGCAGCGAAGAATGTCTCGTCAAGTTCAAAGAGGTGCACGAATCTAACGTCTCTTCTTGTGACCGGGAGGCAAATATTATAAATCAATCAATCATTACTTCCTTACATTTTTGTTTTAGTTAGTCATAACAACGCTGCTCTCATTATCACACACGGCTGAGGAACATGGAAAACGTGTGGCCAGATTAAAAGAAAGGAAAATGAAGGAACTGAAAAGAAAAATGAGCTAAAAAAAAAGATAAATGGAAAAAGAAAAATACAGCATTTTATTGGTTTTTACACTTGATTTATTGATT
>JAVQJD010061055.1:0-25987 GCA_036023655.1 Nannoperca australis | reverse complement strand
AGAGAGAGAGAGAGAGAGAGAGAGAGAGAGAGAGAGAGAGAGAGAGAGAGAGAGAGAGAGAGCAAGTCAGACTGTGGTGGAGAGGGCCGTTAAGAGGGAATGTGAGTGAATTATTAGAGACCAAGCTCGGTTACTCAACTATTGTTTCTGATGCAAACTTCCCTACATTCAAAAATTTCAGGTTTTCACTAGATATTACAGTCATCTATTTTTCTACGGAAATTAAACAATACATTTCCAACAGTGTTGGCTACAAAGCTAGCACATTGTGTTGAGAGCATGGGTTTTAAAAGAAAGGCTGGCGAATGGCCAAAAAGTCATCTGACGCTAATCCTGAGTTAGAAAGAGTGCTGAAGTAGAACAAAATCTAAATATCTCTGGTTATATGGATTTTCTGATTGTGGGATGTTTTCTAGTGATTTCTAATAAAATTATTTCTAAACTGCACAATAACAATTGCTCTTATGGTAACAGTTTCTTGGGACTTTTATAATCTAGATACATAGATCTTATTATTGCTATATATGTTATCTCAATTATCCAAACATTTCCAGAGCTCAGTTTAGGTTTAGTGATAGCTTTTGTAACATGGAAGCTTCGAAAAGTACTAGTGCAGAAATTCTAGCACACTAAAAGGAGACATTATTTGGCTTTTTCTTCAACAGCCACACAAATCCAAAGCTACCCAAGCGTCACATCACAAATGCTAACCTTGCAACACTCCACATCACATACTGTATAACTCCACTCGAGGGACACTGCCTATTATTTCCAACACAACACCTGCTTTTGTTGCAACTTGTGCCTCCATGATTTGTAAGTCTGCTACAGCCGGTCGAAGCGCAGAGAAAAGCAGATTTCATCCGTTTCTATAGTACAGGTGGGCGCAGACTTGGGAGAAAAAGTGCTGGCAGCAGGGCTCTGCCCTTCAGCTCGTCATGACCACCCTTCCTTCTGGACCTCAGGTTACGCTGGCACACAGCATATGAAGGTCAATCATAGTACACCTCTATCACAAGAGGAAAAATACACCACTGATAAACACAGTTGATACACACTTCCACCAACTAAGCCATGTAAAATTACTCCACTCTGACTAGGTGCTGATGAGGTGGTGATTGAGCTACAGTACTTCCTGTCCTCTCATCCCTCTTGGCACTGCCTGGGATCTCAAATTTTAGACATACTTGCATGCACATTGAGCTGCCGTATTCATTTGCCCATTCATTCAAGCACATTCAAGGCAAACAGTGTAGTAGAATGAATGTGTATGCGTGCAGTTTTTTTCTTGTAAAAGCTGTGGAGAGGAGCTGACATACGTTACCTCAGTGAGTGGAGCGAGGACTGGTCCCTGGGCGAGTCAAAGATCATTCTGCTATTGCCATCTGTCAAACTGGTTGGGTACAAAGGAAGTAGGAGCGAGTGTCCCTCTCCCTCCTTCCTGTGCGCCGCTCTCGCTTCACAAAGTCGAGTGTTACATTAGGGGAGACAGAGCTGTACTCCACAAGCGGGGGAATCCTCTGTCTGAAGCCAATCTGAAGCCAGTTTTAATCCCCAGTGAGAAGACGGAAGGATGCACCTCCCTTTTCCTGGGAAATCGCGACTTGCTCCTGCACTATCTGCCACTGCACAAAGCCCTCTCTCCCTGTGTTTCTTCTGTCTCCTTCTCTGCTCTCTTTCGCTCTCCTTTCTGATCCTGCTCCACTTGTACACTCGCTCGCTCACTCCCCTCTGGCATGCATTCCTATCCGCTGTGGTTCAGGCACCCATAGACCAACATGCACACTGTACTGTACACACAAACATATGTAAATAAAACATACACAGTGTACAGAGTATTTTTGTATTAAGTATTTGGATACTTCCTGCTGTAACACAGTGGAACATGTGTCTCTGTGCTATAATCCTACTATGAACATCTTCTCAAACATGAGTAAGAAAATGTAGACTCTATCTGCTATGAAAAACATTTGGTTCCCATTTCTGCAGAAATTAGACTGGATTATATTTATCCCTTGCTTTGGGGATGACAAACAATTACTCGCACATCATCTAAAAGCAATGTGTGTGGAGGGATTCAGACAGAATGGAAAATGCCTTTGCTGTGATGTAAAAATAGATGAATAATGAATAAAATAAATCTTGAAGAATGAGTCACTGTACAGTAAGACTTCCCTTGAAAATCCTGTTTCCCCATGATCACATGGGCTAAAAAAATAGGCTACATTGTATGCGCGTGTACCCGTGTGCATAAAGCCACCGTACTCGCGATTGGCTGGTCTCTATAGATGTTCTATTTTGAGCCTTCAGTCGTAATGCACAACAGAAGAAAGAGGACAGCAAGCTGCTATTATAAGAATCTCCCCTAAAACTACACCACCTCCCCAGCGCTCTCTCCATGTTGAAAATCTCCGTGCTTTAGGGGAATAACAGCAGGAGGGGATATAAATAGTGCTGGAGTGACCTTTACCATTAGCAGGTGGTGGGGAAAGGTGCAGCAGCTAACGTAATGACAGGTAGCTACAACATTAGGCTTGGAGACTCGACCAATCACTTGAGAATTTATTTTGTAATACACACACAAAATTTGCATCTATAGTATGCCCACATCGTGCTTGCATGCAGTCTGCACATGACAAACACAAATATACACACATCTTCCCTTGTGTAGTTGACCTCACACTGCACAGTGATAATTATAATTTCATAAAAGTCATTTTGTGATAGTATTTGTCAGGCTAAGCGAGAAAATCCGACTGAGTTTTAGACAGGCCATTAGATGTGCAACCATTGTAAAAAAACCCTCAGGGCATGCAGTTAATAAATTGGCTGCTATGGAGTGTCTCTGTCTTGGTTGTTAACACATACATTTATGTTATTAAAGTGAGCTGAGGGCAGAGTATCCCACACAGCTAATAAGAGACAAGGAGTCATTATTAATTATAACAACAGAAAATGTGTCTTGTTACATTCTGTTACTGTAAATTTTAGGCTTTGTTAAAATTAATTGGAGTTACTAATGTGATCTTTAACATAAGAACCACTGTAGAGGTGTGGATAAAATGCATTTTTTTGTCGTTTTTCATGATTACACTGTCAAATGATAACATTTTATGGCTGTTACAAGACTAATAAGGAATAAGAATATTCACAAAACATCTAAAAGTGGAATAAACACACATGAAATGATACTGTACACTCTACACATCCTATGTATAAATAAGGAAAAAATACAATCATGCATCCATTACCATTGCAATTAATTTGTTGTTGCCTACAACTACAGACCGCATAGAGTAAATAAGTCTGTAGAGATTTGTGGGAACGCTGCGCCACGCTTAGGATGTTTATATTTCTTGAATAAGATTTCATTAAGACAGAATGAAACATCTTAAAAATCAATTAAAAGTAGCAACACAATAATTTTCTCCTATTTCTACAAATACCTCACACTTTCAATGCTAAATATTTAAATAGTTAAGTTTGTGTTGCAGTGTTTGAAAAGATCTCTATGCAAAATCGAGTTACAGCGGGCTGACTGCGAGGTCAGACTGACCGGTACGTGCAAATCTTTACCTCATACACTATGTACCTATCATAATGAGCCCGCTCTCACTCTCTCTCTCTCCTAAATATGTTTTATCCAGCATGATACCCTCAAGTAGCTTCTCCTGGGCTGTTACTTTAGTTTAGAAGGAAAGACATGTTAAAGCACCATGCCAACCTGACCGTGAAACAAATGTCAGTCTGACCCTACCCCTTAGCGTGGCAGATGCTTTGTGATAAAAATACACAGGCAAATTAACATCTTAATTGTCTTAATTAAAATTTATTTAATTTAATTTAATCAATTTATTAATTTATTCTATGCATTAGCAATAAAATATCCATCTTTTACTACCTGTCATGCTAATATGCTAAAATGTCAGTATAAAATAGAAATGATTGGTATTGGCTAAAAGTAAAGCTGAATCTGATCCTTTTATCGGGCACCGCGTTTTGTCCACCTCAGTCTGCCAGTGTAGCAACGCTGCTCTCCCAAATGACTGCCGAGCTCTACAGTGCAGTGAAAACTAGTGCAATCAAATCATTTTTTACATTCACACAGTGATGGATTTCTCCTCTGTCTTTCTTATTAGTAAAGAGCAGTGTACAGAACATTCAGGTAGCAGCTTCTCATTTTTAGCTGCTGCTCACCATCTCTTCCACCGGTTAAAATGACAAACATCAGGCCAAAATTAAACTTGGCTGGTGTGTGTATTGTGTCAATTATTGTTTATGAGGTTGAAGAATCAATACACTGTACACTGTACAGCTGTACAACTGCAAGTATACATATACACATAAATACATACAGTATAGTGATGACACATTTTTACTTTATGAGAATGAGTCCCCCCCAGCCGGGACCATGGATGCACTATTATCTGATGGTTACATTCATTTACATTGTGTAGTGCCAGCATCAGTCCAGTGACATTGAAATCAGTAGTGGCTAGTTCCACTCATTCTCAAGGGCTTTAAATGCTTTGTCTAATGTTTTTTACATTAGACCCAGGATGGCGTATGAGATGTACGTTCAAGAGCCCGGATTTTAGTGTTATGGTAGCGGAGAGAATAATAGGAACTCACTTTAACATAATGACCCTGCAATAGATGCTACCCCTGTTGAGCTTACATGCAGAAGTGTTGGCTCAACTCTATGGTATATTTTAGGACTGCAGTTTATGGTGACCTTAAACAACGATCGTCTGAAGGACTTCATGGCCGTTATGCACAGACCATCATGTCTTTGCTGACTGGTAAAACCGTTTTTGTGCACTAAAACAAATTCCTTTTTGCTCATATTGTGTGTAGCTCCACAATGCAATAGCTCTACCCATTTTAAATTAGCTCTAATTACAAATAAAAAGCATGGAACAGTAATCAGCATGATTGCACACATCAGACACCATCTAATCTGTCCCTGGTTGATATCATACTGTCATTTGATTAGTGCATTGGTTCTCAGAGATGATGCTTTCTGACAGAAGGCTTTAAAGCTGCATTAATTCATATTTTATATAAGAAAATTAAAGAAAATTACAACATGCAATGTAAAAGAGGCCACACAAACTAACCAACACATAGAATTATCACGCAACTCTTACGTTATTAAGGCTTTTTTTGTTTGCTGTTTTAGTTTTACAGCACACATTCACTCCATGTTTCAGCCACAGCACTCTCACAAACGTTTCCAACAGCAAAAAGAACCCAAACCTTTGGATAAACTGACTGTATGCTAACTTGCCAAACAGCATACAAATAAAGTTAGCGACTACTTGATGAATAAAGTTTAGCATCTAGCAGCTAAGGACCCAGATGTAAGTGGAGACCATGCATAATGGAGGGTATTACATTAGTTAGGTGCCAAGACACATAACTTAAAGAGTCAATGTGGTGGCATGTATAACTCCACAACACATGCCAAACACACACATAAAGCAAGCCTGCCAGGCTTTCATGGGAAGTTTCTGCTGTACTAACAGAGCTAAACTAAAAAACATATCCATGTAGCTCATAGCATCTTTGCAGCTGTTCTCCACAATGGCTCATGTGCTTTGTATTTTTGGAGGGGGGATTGTCCAATGGACAGCACCATGTAATTTGTATGAGCTTCTGGATGCAGCTTGACATTTAAAAGTTTCAGCACTAAAGAAAATGTCCTGTTCAGTTCACATAAATGAGCCAATATTTATTCTCATTGATTTAAAAGAACTGACTGATGAATGTGACCCCTCTCCATTTTTAATAGCCACAATTCAACACAATTGAAAGGCTCCTGCACTGCAGAATGTGCTCAACATAATCTCTCTATCTTCAACGCAATAAAAGAGGGAAGCAATAGTAGTAAGAGGATAATTACAGAGGAGAGGTGAGGGAGATAAAAGTCATGGCACAGAGGAAGATATTGTTAGAGTGACACTTTTCTCCACCCTCTCTTCTTCTCTTTGTCAGAAAGGGGATAACGACAACATTATACATTCGAGAAGGATTAGTGAAACTGGTCTTACTGTATGTGCACCGAGGATAAAATAGATTTTTAAAAGGCAGCTGTGGGGATGTGCTGCACATTCATTACATGATACAAAGTGGTATTTGGTGGTAATACGGGTATAATCAGGGACAGAACAGGCTGATTCCTCTCAGGGTGGATGAATGGTGTTTGATTACAGAAGAGACATTACCAGGCTTAAGTACACGGGCTAAATGATAGGAGTCCCAGGGTGTTGTTAGAGTGAAGAGTGAGGGAGAGCAAAAAGTGAGAGGGTGTGTGTGTTTGTGTGTGTTTACATGACTGATGTATTGGATATTGAATAATTCAGACTGGTAGCTCAGCTGTGTTCTAAATGAAATGCTGCACACCTAACATGCAGATGCAATATATACAAGACAAGGGAATTGGTAGTTTAATCATTATCATGGTTTTTGAATAATAGCTTCTATTTTCCGGATTATGTACAACTATTATGGCTATGGGTCCCTTGGTTAATTTAATTCAGCAAAATAAATGGACTAGAATTGCAGGACCCTTAATGTAGGGCAACTGTTTAATTAGATTGAGAAACACAAGGCCTTAAAAGAATAGTTCGACATTTGGGAAATACACTTACAATCTTTCTCACAGATAGATGAGAAGATCGATACCACTCTCACATCTGTCTGTTAAATATAAGGCTATAGCAAGGCAGTTAGCTTAGCTCAGCACAAAGACTAGAAACAGGGGAAAGAGCTAGCCTGGCTCAGATAGAAGATAACAAATTCAGCACCTTTTTCAGCTAACAAAACCCAAAGTATAGAAACTACAATTCGTACAGGGGGTAGTGCAGACTGTTTCCTGGCTGAGATCAGTAACTTCCTGGAATCTCCACTGGTTGCTTGGTAACTGCTCCTGGCAAAGAAAAAGTCTAGCACATAACAACCTGTAAAACATCAAAACAAAGGGGATATAACATGTTAACTAGTGAGCTTTAGATGTGCTGGTAGGTAGATTTTTCCCTGTTTCCAGTGTTTGTGCTAAGCTAAGCTAATTGGCTGCTATTTTTCTCATTATTCCTTGGGAATATGTCATATTTCTTTCTTTAACTGTGAAAGTAAAGCATTATGTCATAGCTCTAGTTTGATAAACAGACCTGCATTTAATATTTTAATGCCCAGCAGAATAGTTTTTTCTCAGAAGCCGTGTATATGCAAACAGATTCTGAACTGCAGGATAAGCTGCCCACTGCAGTATTTTAAGTTTTACTTTTGCGCTATAATTGCCAGAGAGCTGTGAGAAGAACAAGACAGAGCATTCATCAATATTTCATATCCTTTTGGGGTGTATTGCTATTTTGGTTGATTCATGGCAAAGCAATGTGATTATGACTTGAGAGTGCATCGGAGTGACATTCTCATAGAGCTTTGCTGAAATGATGAGCTCATTAAGTGTGAAGATATTTTCTGGTGCCCGCTCCCTGCATAGCTGCTGGAAACTAGGCTAAAGTTTGCAAATGCAATCTTGGGCAGCTTAATATGATTCACTTCCTTTAAATAGGCTTTCTTTCATATCTTGTTCTTGATTCCCATTAATAATCCAAAACAACGAAGCAGAAGACAGAATGCAACTCTCCATTTATAGTTCCCGACATGTCTGTCCCCTGTGAGTGCTGGTAAAAGGCAACTTTTATGCTCATTTCCCACACTCTACTTAACCTTGGGAGCTGGTCCATGAAACACTCTGTAGTGTGTGTGGTTGTGCTCTAATGATGCACTGACTATCAGAGATGACAGAGATTAGTTGGCATTACTCTCGGCCTGCAGCTGCAACATCATTTCACTCGTCTGACAGTCTTGGCAGGACCCTGACCTGATTTATAATATATTCTTAGGATAGCCTGAAGAGTAACCTGTCTTAGCTCTGTTACAAAATAACTCAAACCTTTTCATTTATCTTGAGAATGTGCAAGATTACAACTTTCTGAGTCTGCTTGATTGTTCAGAAATAATTGTTTAGCATTTCTTTGCAAGTATGAGTAAGGCTGTTGTGCCACCATGTGGACAACAATCTGCACCACAGTGAATGATGCGGAAACTAACAATGAATAGTGAAAACAGAATATAACAAATTTATAAATAGGGGATGTAGGTGAGATGTAAGTAAAGTTGGGTTTTAGATACATTTTTATTAAGTGGTTAAATGGATTTTAAAAGTTATTTTTGTAATTCATCCAGGGGATTTTAAAAAGTATTTATTCTTATTCTAAAAATAGTTTAACTCACTTAAATGTGAAAGAAAACCATCTTTGTTATACAAAACCCACTTTTGATAATTAGCTGGAATACCTTTAAACAATGTTGTTAGTGGTTTTCTTCTATACATTGCACAGAAATGATCAGCAGCATGTTGTTAGGTAATAGACATCCACACTTTCGAGGATAGAGCGGGCATTACAGGAAGTGGTGTGAAGATATTATGCTGTTCTGCCCTTCCACCTTATATTTATTGTAATTGGGTGTCTGTAGTCAGGATACGTCCAGTGTGCCAGAAAGATGATGGGTTTAATGTAAACATGAGTAACAGCCCAAAAAAATCATCATAACGACATGTATAACAGCTTTGTCCAAATGGAGGCTGAGAAATTAAATGCACTTTTATGAAACTGTAGCACTTTAGAGGTCAACTGTGTGTGTGTTGGTGTGTGTGTGTGTGTGAGTGAGTGAGAGAAAGAGAAGTATCTTTAATTTCAGACAGTTCGGGCTTTTACTGTTTATATTTCTAATGTTTTGTGCTTTGAAATATTTTGTCTTTAATATGGATAGGGTTGCCGCAAAATTATTCTCCTGAGGAAATATAAGGACTCGACTGTATTTGAAAACCTCTTATGAAGATTAGTAACATCGCGTTAGCACATTACCACATTAGATCCAATGTCTTTTGTCTTTAAATCACATCATACAAGAGAACTAAATTACAGCAGCCTGAGGAAAAAGGCATGGAATTACTTGAGAGCACAGGTGCATCTTTACAACCATTAAGGTACCTGCTAACAGTGCAGGATTGCATCTATTCAATATGCTCACTCATTAGACCTGATCTGAGTTTTTATTGGTCTATAATTAATCTGGCTCTTCAGTCAGAGGAAAGGAAATGACTTTGGAGGGCTTTACTGAGCCGTGACCCAGGGGACTCACTCTGCTTTATCTTTGGCCTGCAAAGGATGGAGATAGGAAGGTGGAGACGAAATCAATTTCCCTGCGTTGGCTCATTAGCTGGGGCCCTTGGGTGAGTCAGGCTCTGTGGTGATGCCCTTGGAGGAACAAAGCCAAGTCACTTGCAGCGTGGCTTGTGGAGGCAGGAAGTGAGAGGCTGTGAAATGCACACACATTGTATTACGAAACACAGTATTGACAGAGATGATGTTTTGCTGATATAACGTATTGAGCTAGAGCAATGCTGGCAATACACAGAACTGTACCACAAGGAAGTCTCAAAATACAACAAATTACTATGTGTTTCTCCTTTTTTTTATGTTTACATGTATTCACTTGTGGAATACGTATCTTTAAGAATAATGTCATAGATCCCTCTTAAATTAATGACATTATTAAGGCAAATATGGAGTAAATATGGACACATTGTTACTGAGGCACAAAAACATTGAAGCACAGGTCAAAATAACTGTCCTAACAGGATGTGCAGTTGGCTGTCAGTCCTTGTCACTTAGTGGTTGATATGATTTTTACATTATATACACCAATATAAAAACTTAATGTCAAAATTAATCATTATATTAAGCAAATAACTTCTGTCAGCAATAATCACAACAAAAAGACTGCAATATTCTGTTGGTATCAATCACATCGATGATTTCACTTTAACACACATCTTTAATCAATAATTATCCAACCAGTTCATTAACAAAAAACGTAAAAGAGAATGATACATACACAGAGGAATATATTCCTGTGACAGCAATTTATCAAGTTCTTCCCATGAAATATGGCCAAACATTAATGTGGGTAAACTTGTTCCTTGTTATCCAATAAACAGCTCAGTTTTATAAATCTCTCTGGATGCAGTTTTTAGCAAATCTGCCCGTTCAAAACCAACAGAATGCAATGAATTTGAGCAGGATTATGGCTTTTGTTGTTTGGATTATCTGTATCTAATTACCTTGCAGAGGAGCTTAACTGACTCTGCAGCCTATCTGCCTGATTGCTGAGCTGCTGATTGTTGGGGAAATTGATAATTTGTGGACCAAACAGACCAGTTAAACATTATTTTATGGAAATGAACTTCTAATATAATAAAAGTTGAAGTCACAGACGTGTGAGGATTCATTGCTGTGAATCTACAGCATAAATCTGCCTAAGGAACATAAAACAGTTCATCTGTGTCAAATCGGATCGAAATCAAGCATGCTGTGAAGAGTCTGGGGACAATGTGAAAGTTCAACACAGGCTTTTACAAGCTATTTAAGAAGGTATTTTGCGTCTTTGTTTCCTCTAGACTTGAACACAGCTAATTCCCTGTACTATGGCCTTAATTTTAAAATCATCTCCAGCTAAAATGCAGCTACCTCAAACCCAACTAACTCTAAACAGCCCCATCCCATCCACCCTTTCCTCACTACATTAGTTAGAAAATACATATGTGCGCGTGTGTAGGAAATGTAATGAACAACACAGATTTTCAAAATATTGGCAGATTTTACAGGTTAAATTTACAGATGAGAACATGTAGGCAATAAAAATAAGCAGATCTAGAGGGCAAGCAAAGTTTAAAGGGCAGGTGGTCAGGAAGACAGAAACACACTAAAGTCGAGGACACGATTGTTGGGACTATTATAAATGTAACATCTGATGTCACGCCCAGTCTCAAACATTGGCCCAAAGTCATGTCTCATGTGTGTGTGTGCTATAACAAAATAATGGAGACGATATCAACAAAAAAAAAAAGCATTTTGTTTGTAAAGTGAAAAACTTTAAAAGATGACCAAGTATTGGTTACCAATTGACCCTTTCTGTTGATTAATCAATCGACACCTCTACACAGGCTCTGGAGTGTGTTACAGCAATCAGGCAGAGAACCCAAAGCAAAGCCAGCGAGTCCTCAGGAAGGTGATGAAATATTTGTGAGAGTTCAAAAAGCTTTTTATTTCAAGTCTGTAATGTTCTCACTGCAAGTGGAGTTTGGAATAAAATAAAAAGTGTTTTCCTTGGCTTCCCAGTTGGTTTCACAGAGCGTTGTAGAAGATGTGAAGCCCAACACAGCATTTTAGAATGCAAATGAGTACCAGGGAGATAAGAAGCACAGAACTCTTCTAATATACATACGTGCCAGCCCAAATGTGCTGTGAAAGAAAACTGTGCACCAACTTTGGGGAAAGAATTTGAAGTATTTTCATTCAAGTAACACATTTTAATGAGAATGTACGCAATCCAATAGCTTTCGTCTCTCTCTCAATAGTCAACAATCAGCCATTTAATAGTTTTGCTTGGCAAAATAGACCAGGACGGGAGAGCCTTTTTCCTAAACCCAGATTTAAAATGCACTATGTCATGGCTTTGATCTTAACTGTGTTTGCGGATTATCAGACGGAGCTACTGCATAATATTTTGCAGGGATAAAAGAAAAGATCAGTTCCTTGACCAAGGCTTGGATCTGCCTCATTTAACAGCCACAGCTCTGACATAGTCCTTATTAGTATCATTACACTGGTTCCAGTGTCACAGCATCCATGTGACAGAAGAAAATGTGTGGCAATCAGCCGCAGAGCTCAAACTGACACAATTCAATCAGGCATCGCACACAGTCTAATTAGAGATGTGCATGCTTCCATATCCCTCTAAGGCACATAAAAGACATGCATGCATTTCAGAGTAAGGCTTAAAGCAAAGCCTGGGTAAACCACAAGGGGGCAGATATAATTATAGTACCAGATGAACATACTGGTCATTGAATGATAGATGTACCTGCCGAGCTGCAACTGGCTCCCATCCTCTGTTCCTTTTCCTCCCAGATACAATGACTTCTATTTAACACTCACTGTGATGCCAACTTTTTTTTGTTTCTCTTAATCCACATTTTCTTTGACTACATATGTAACAGTTACCTAATCCACCATCAACAAAATGTGGTATGAATCATGACACTGGAAAAAAGTCAATTTCTGGGTCAGGTCGTAGCAGATCCCCAACTAGCCGTTTCTGCCTCACTAGACTGTATAAACAAGGAGCGGGTAAATCCCTGACAGTGTGGGGCTCCCCTGACCTTGCCTAATGCAGGATGTGCATCACCTCACCTCAGCTGGCTCCACTGCCAGCAGCATGGGCCACGTGTTACCCGTGAGCTGACTGAATTTCCTGTTAACAAAAGCATAACGAGCTCTGAATGAAGAGAGGTGCTGACATTTATGACAACGAGAAGATTTCTTACCGTGGTGCCATCATTGCACACTGTGACACTGGCTTCCTGGCTGCAGCTGGTTATGAGAAGGGATGACTGAAACATGATTAACCCAGCCTCACAGCTTGATTGACAGGTCAGGATGTGGTTCCAACGCATACTTCTCCCTCTGTCTGCATATTGACATTAGTACAACTCTGACAGATTGAAGAAACACTACAATCTGGATATAAGTATCTAGAATCCAAAACAAAATTACTTTTTTGTTGTTGTCTTAGTTTGTGTAAGTCAATTTGTTTTACTTGCCTGTTACCTGTTGTCTTACTGATAATCGCACATGGGAAGAATTTGAATGTGTTTTTTCAATAAATATATTCAAATATGTCATCCATATATTGTTGAACAGGAATTAAAAGAACACTCTACAAACAAGGTATGATATTCTGTAAAACTGAAGATGTTGTTATACCACAGTTTTTTTAGCTGTTTAATTATTATAATCTTCTCTGGCCATCTTTGTTTTCAGTATCCAAAACAGGTTCAGTATGACATCAAGATTGGCAGCAGTGGCTGTTAATTCTGCTGATTGGAAATGTGTAGGTGAAGTAAAGAAAACATTCATACTCATCCATTTGCGTGATGCCAGCCTAGAGGAAGTGTTATGGGCTGGACCAGATGAATTCTTTATTAGTGCTTCCCTAAGAGCAATTTAATCAACTGGCAGTAAAATTCCCGCTGACCGAACCTGCACAGTATGCAGCAAAAGAGCAGAGCAGAAGTTATCTTTCTAAATACCACCCACGTAAGAAGTTGCATCGACACAAACTTACATAACATGATGAGTTTTGTAAGTTGTCACATTATCATTTGGTATGTGAATCACGTCATTTGGTCAATGACAGCAAACATATTTGCAGGCGATGCAAAAAAAATGATTCAGTGATGAATAATGTCACAGATTTATAACCAGCCCTGAGCAAGAAACAGCAGCAATGTAGCCCAAAAACCTGCCAGGACTGCAGTGACATTTTTACAGTGTTGTACTGCCACAGAGACAGCAAGAGGGACTGCTGGCACCACAATTATACAAAACCTCAAATTACATTCACCTCAGACAAGCTTGGGCATCTGACAAGTGACATGACAGCGCCCCTCAGCTCATAATTTCACAGATAATTGATGTCACCCATTCTTTCTCTGAAGGTGTGGTTACACGTCATGCTACTAGTGACTATTTACATATTCATCTGCAATTTGCAACATTAAACTCGCCAAATACTGTCAGTTATGAAGACATTCTTTGTGGTACGTTCATAAGGATAATGGTCAGCGATTGATTTTACCGGAGTAGATGGTAATGCACGGCTTCCAGCAACTGTCCGATTGAGACACACACACACACACACACACAAACACACAACACAAACATTCAATTTATTTCCCTTGTAACATGATTCCTATGTGATTAAAGCAACAACACTGGTGCAGCTCCTTAAGGCAGAAAGCACCCTTGTGAATTTCAGCCCAGAGTGAGGCTATGTCATAAGAAATTTGGCATATTTCACACTTTTGGTTTAATCGGATCACTTTGCAGAACAACATTTTTTTTTAGCCCAGAAGCTCTCTTTAGAAGCCACATCATTAGACAGATGCCCCTTAGTGCTCTAACACCATCACTGAGCTGTGTAATCTGGCTCTGACACAGTTGGCATGCATCATTTCTACCCAGAGAATCACAAGATGGATTCGTGACATTGGAGGGACTGATAACTGTTCAACAGAGGAAGAGGTAGATGCCTAATCACCCTACCACTGTGGCTGCTAACAGCCAGTTTTCATAATAGACAAAGCCACAATTAGATACTAACTGTCCCAGGCGACAGCTCCCGTAGCAACAGGCAGGGATGTCTGCAGTTTCACAGCAATATCTCAAGCCACAGTCTCGGTGAAACATCTTGCAATAGTCAAGTTCCTTGAACCTTAACTAAAGCTCACAGTTCCCCAAACTTTCCATCAGCCTTTTGCTGGGTGAAGAATCACACTAAAGAAATTTCCCAAAACACAAGTCACTATGGTAAAAATAGACTATGTAAAGTATCAAGTGCGCCATCTACTCATGTTGACACTGCTCCAATTTGACAAAAAACGGAAACACGGAAACAGAAAACTATGTCTGAATACTACTCTGAGTACTGTTTTTACAGTTCTCATCTAAGATTTGTTTTCTTTTTATTAGCTTTGAGTATTTCTTTAGGACCTTTTATTGTGGGACACTATACTGTAAATTAACACCAAAATCACATCATGATCATTTATAAGCATTTATATTTTACTTGGCATGTTTCCAGTGTTAACTTAAAACACTCAAAACACACAACAAGTAGGCCTATATAGTGTAAAATTAGGGCATGATACTACAGTACACTCCTAGGCCCTGCTCGACGCCAGTTTGATCAACAGTAACTCTCGACAGGTTCGACAGCCAAGAATCTTGGTGTTATGTTTGATCCTACTCTCTCTTTTGATCAGCACACTGAAAAAAAAGATGGCCTTTTTCCACCTACGCAACATAGCTAAAAATTGGTCTTTTCTGCCCTTGGCTGATGCAGAGATCCTAATTCACACCATTGATTAATCAGACCTTGATTATTGTAACGACTTGTCAGGTCTGCCGCATGCCTGTACAATTAGCTTCCCTTCATTGGCTTGCTTTCCATGTCAGATGGGACTTTAAGGTGCTTTTGATGACTTACAAAATTGTAAACGGGCTTGCACTTTCTTACTTATCTGATCTTCTTAAACGTTATATTCCATCCCAGGCTCTCTGCTCTAATAATACTGGGCTCCCGTCTGTTGCAGAGCTAAAAAGGAGTCAGCTGGCTGCAGGGCCTTTTCCTACCGTGCCCCCTTCCTCTGGAATAACTTCCCTGCTGACATGAGACAGTCTGACTCTGTTGGGGCCTTTAAATCCAAACTTAAAACTCATGTTTACACCTTAATCTTCAGTTAGCTGCTTATTTTTGATAACCTTGTACCTGTTACAATTATCCGTCCGACGGGTCAGTTTCAGTCTCTTTATCTTTATCTTTTAAGCCGTGAACATGAAGTCCATGTTTTTCCTGCCAACGAGAATACTGTCAACCTTCTGAAAACTGTTTGTGTCTCATAAGCACAGCTGTGTGCCTCTCTCTCTCTCTCTCTCTCTCTCTCTCTCTCTCTCTCTCCCTCTCTCCCTCTCTCTCTCCCTCTCTCTCCCTATTTTGTCTTTTCACTCAGGCTTCTCTGTTCCAGACCACCAGCATTCCTGGGACTTGGATCTTCGTCCTACAGGAGATTCAGCCTCTCCTCTTGTCCCTCTCTCTCCCTTGTGGGCATGTTGTCCTTGCCTATCTCTCCCCTTGTATGCTTGTTGCCTTTTTCCTATCTGTGCGAATGGCGTCCTTGAGTTTGTGTAGTGTGTCCTCTTCCAGGTCTCCATGGTGGAGAGGAGGTCATGCTGCTCAGGTCCCATCTATTTGGCGACACCTGAAGTTCTCCTCCCAGAATCATCCTTCATATATGTTACAATCTATCTATAGTTTTGTCACCGAGTGTCCATTGTGTAATATTACGATAGTAGTCTATTATGTACATACAACATCTATTGCATGTCTGTCCATCTTGTTGCTCTTCCTGAGGTTTCTTTCATTTTTTCCCTGTTAAAGGGATTTTGTATCCGAATCGAGGGTTTAAGCATAGAGGGTGTCGTATGCTGTAAATCTGACTTTTTACACCTTTGCTGAAAATAATAGTGTGCTGCATGACTACCACAGTCTTTATTTAAATCTCTGTAGCCTTCAATTTAATATAATATGGATATTTCATGCTGCACAGGTATAACAGGCTTTAATCTGAAAAGTACTGTGTAATACATTTTCATCAAACTGTATAGGTTCTGTTATGTTGCTAATAAGAGCACTCCCAATATACCTTTTCTTTTTCTACAGCAGACATTTTGACAAGGAAAAGCACAAGTGAAACAGATTTCATTAGCAAAGGCTCAGTGCCATTAAGCCATGACAGGGAGCCGATATGGGACATACAATACCTATACAACAGGGGCTGCATTAATCAATAGCAATGTGTATATCAGTGCATTGGTGTACACAAGTTTAACATTACATGTTTTGCTTCGGTGGACCGGTTACAACTTTCAAAATGTGCATTGGCAAACACACTAATTCAGTCAAGCACTTTCACTGTATTACATGCAAATATTAATCTACAAATAAGGAAAAAACAAATGCAATATGTATAAAAGACTCATTTTAAATAACTGAATTAATTAAAGCATGTCCCTAGATACATCTTTAAATAGAAAAAACTGTAGTCTAGAAATGTCTCAACGCAAGGTAGAAAGGCTATGAAGTTAGCAAGCTGACAAACAGCCACTTTTAGTTAATGTGTTAGCTAGAATTGCCTAGTTTAAGGTGTTTAAGTACACACCCAACACAGGCAGAGCGACATTCATTTGTAGCACAATATTCACTCTTCTCTTTAAGCTCTGTTTTGGTCTCCAGCAACTCTAGAGAAACAAATATAGTGGTCTTTAGCTTGCTATTTGCTTGAATGTTCACCAGCTAGCTGCTAACTGTGTCTGTTGTTTGCTGCTGGGCAGGTAGCAGAGTTGGTTTATTAAATCGTTTTTGCTACTTCCTTTCTCCCTTTCTCCGTGGTGTCCCTGTAATATCTCTGTCCCTGACATTCACAAACAGCGAGGACGAGGGCTGAATGTGCACTCTTAAAGTGGATTACTATGGTTTATTTTTCATTACACTACAGTGAATGGTAGGGAGGGCTGTAGCTGCATTTCTTGACACCCACATTTAATCCTTTCAGCATCCCCCCCAATAATCGCATTGTGCATTCACAACTTTCTCTCCTCCTTGCTGGAAGCCCCTTCGACCCTACGGCTGCAAAGAAAATCTTACCTGTGTCGTTTTCTGTCACTGCAGGGAGAAGTTGACTTCCTACGCTGGTGCTGTCCATGCTGGAAGGGACGGAAGGCGATGCTCCTGAACGTCCCGTCCTCAGCTGGCTCCTCCAGCCTGAGCTGAGGGATTAGATGCCCAAAGGCCATGTCCTCTGTAACAGGTGTTCGCGCTGTTAACAAACTTGCAAACATTCAAGGCGAGGATACTACCTGCCCACCTAGTGAAGGCTACTCTATTAGTAACCCGCAGCTGGATCGTCTGTGCATCTGCTCTGCATGCAGCAAGGCGAGGAGGAACTGCCTCGTGTTCATAGTGGAGTCTGGGGACCTGCAGGTGTCCTCAAGAGGGCTCCCAGTTAAGTGAGAAAGTTATTTCACTCACTAGTAATTAGCATAATACAAATATTTATTCTATCTGACTCTTCACTGCCCCCCTTATGTCTCTATACCTACATTTGGGATTAGAGGGTAAAATGGGATGTATGGAAGTTCAAAGGCATTTCACACACTATTTATAGTGTAATTGCATACAAGAACTTAACTTTCATAAGCACATAATTATACACCTTTTAGGACTTTTCAAACTGGAAAATTATAAATTGAGATTTTTCTAAAAGGGTTATTTTACTTTGCCTGAAAGTAGTCACAGTTATGGTTCTGATTATTATTATTATTCAGTGTTTTAAGCACAAGCATCAGATATTTAAGCATCCCCTGTCACAGTGGATTCTGCGATAAGAAGTGTGTTAAAGTCATAGGCCTCTAGGGTGTGAATGCTAAAAATAAATCCATACAAACCTAAATGATGCAAATTTTACTAATACCCTTAATGTATAGCATGTTTGGGCCAACATTTTAGATAAACAACCACAGATTGTGTTACTCCACAGATTTGAGTCTGACAGTGAAATCCTCAGCTGACTGGTTCTCCATTTCATAGTATAGAATTATGGATCTCCTTTGTCTAATTTAGCCGACAGTTAATTTTACTTGCTTGCGCCATTAAAAGACACTGTATTATTAATTGCCTCATTTTTCAATTAAATGGACTAATATCTTTCAGAATTAGGTTTCTAGTTTACTAAATTGATATTCATGCATCTTGCTTTCCCTTTTTAATAGAGAAAATTAAATACTTTATTATTGAATTTTAAGATATCTTGTTGGCTGTATGCAGGCATTCTTTGACACAGCAGTGCCAAAAAAAGGTGATTTATCCTGCACTGGCTTAATTAAAAGCTCTATCTGAAAAACGTCACAATTGTTCCAGTTAAGCAGCAGTTTTCCTCAACTATAAACGTCAGAAAATCCCATGGTAATGAATGCTCCCATTTATCAGAGATGTCATAGGTGCATTAATCATAATCGGGCCTGTTAGATAGAATAGTATCAGGTAGTTAGTTTACAATATAGCCTCCACAAATGGATCATTTCTCCATTGTCCATCTCTATGCAACTCAAGTTTTTAAAGTGGAATTGCAGCCGAGAACGAGCATCAAAAATAGCATGCTATTAACCTCTATCTAAATTTATGGCAGCACTATAATTAGTGTAGTCAGAAAGTGAAATATACTTTAGATGTGGGTCACAGAGCAGTGTTCATTAGCTAGAGATAATCAGTGCAAAGACACACAAAGCACTGGTAAAAGTCCACAGTATTATTCCAAAATATTGACAATAGTGAAGCCAAATTGTTGCCATGAGAACTGTGCTGAAATACTGTGCTCATACACTCTCCTTTTTAAAGCTGATTGTCAAAGATAATAGATTATTAATTTCCAGACGAATGAAACACATGGATAAGCAGCTTGTATTAAAATAGAAACAGTAACAGTCTCATGTTCTTGTTCATCATTATATTGTGTTGCACAAGGTACACATATCAAGTTCCACCAGAGGGAGCTTTAAGCAAAGCCACTCACGTACAGTACCTTTACCCCGTGAGACCCACTAACAATATTACTTACGTACTTTCATTGAGACATGTAGGACAACTGTGCTGCGCTGAGGATTGCTACAAAAATTGATAACTTTTATACAAACAATGTTCATGGGTTAAACTGAGTTATCTGTGGGGACCCAGGAAATTATATCTGGTGATTAGTGACAAGATCAATGTCCAAGAAATAGGGAAAATATGATCCATGCCTCACAAACTTTGATAAAAAAGGGTGATACAAGCATAGTTCAGCTTATGAAAGTAGGTGGTCATGCTTCAAAATTAGCCAGCAGCTCTCCCTTTTGCTGACAGAGACTAAACACGAGATTTCTGACTAATCTCAACTGATGATGTATGATGTGTGACTTATGATTTCTCTCATCTCATTAAGAGCCTATCAGCATCACAGATAGCAGGAGAGCTATCCCCAATCAACACCAGGGGGTGCGATTATATAAGTGGTTTCAATTATGAAGGCCTTGTGTGGCAATCTACAAGTGTTTACTTTGTAGATTATAGAAGGAGAACAAGAACAAAATACAATTTGGAATTTATTAGGCTTCAAAGCTCACTCAGAGCAAAACGATTTCTTTTCTGGATGATGACATATTTGATCACTTTTGTATTTGGGATTAGAGTATTAGTGTGTGTGTTAATTCATAATTGTGACACATGTTCTAAGATGATTTGCAATACCAATGATGTGTCTAGAAATAGGCACAAAAATAGCTAAATGTTGTGACTAACATATTATCGGTAACACCATCTTGAGTTTTCTGATGGTCCAAGCCGTAACCAAATGATGTCAACGCAGCACATGCATACACTGATAAGTGTGCGTGTGTGCATTTGTGTGCACAGGCATGTCAGTGAGATGCATCTATGACAGTGCCATCACACATGGCTAATCATGTGGAACAATGGGCACAGGGGCATGGAACAGAGAGTGGAGAAATGTGATCTGGCCTTGAAAATTTGATCTTGCTTAATATGGATGCCGTGTTTTGAAAATATGTAAATTAAGCAAGCAGTCTGCTGCCAACTCCTCAACAAACAGATGTCGGCGAACACACTGGTAATTGTATTATCCCCCATGGTTGGTTCATGTGCATTTACTCAGAGCATTATTTTCACTTGTTCAACCCACTTTTGTGACTTCTTGTTATACCTTTTGTGTGCATCCTTGAAGTAGAGATAAAGTCACGCCCTGTCTCTTTAACCAGGGTTGACACAGACACTCCATCTAGGCAGTTCAATAGATTGTCAACATGAGAAGAACTTTTCAGAAGGAAGAGATAAATGTCAATCAATAGATGGCTGACAGGTCAATAGATATCGTTGACCTTGTTGCATGGGGCATGAGTGTCATGTTGAAAGGCTGGAGATCAAGAGAGACTGTTGAGAGGGAAAGAAGAGATGGAGCCCCTTGCACAATTCTGCATCCTCAGCCACTATAAGACTGCAGATCATGATGAGCTTAGTTATAACAACTGTACAGAAGAGGAAATCGATATCTGTAACGGAATACCTAAAGGGCCCATACCAGTGATGTTGTATGTTTAAGCCATGGATGTATTACTGTGAGGCCCTGGATGATGCTCCATTAATTCCAATGAAAATGCTTACCAGGTGCATATGTAGAAAAAAATGTTCATGCTTCTGCTGTTTTAAAAAAAGAATATGCCCATTTGTTGCTTTTAAATGAATGTAAAAGAAATATAAAGTAACACAAAATGTATTCAGCTTCGAGTTAAATGCTCAAACAGTGGCATTGTCATTGTGAGCATGACAATGCTACCATGCTGATGTTTAGCAGGTATCTTGGGACTATGAATGTCTGCACAATAGCTAAAGATCCTATCATAAGACTGATTTCTTACATTGTGGAAGCCAACTTTCTGAGTCTTGACACTTGCTTAAGATAGCTATTCCATCACATTGCAGATTTAGTCATTTACCCTCACTGGTAATATAACTTGGTAATGCAACTGTAAGCAGGAATTGTTTTGAAATCTCAAATCAAACACAACACAACACAAAGATGTTCCTAGACTTGTATCCCGGCTGCTGAACAGAACCTATTAAATGCAGAAATTACAATGTTTATTGTATCCTTTTGATTGTCTTCTGGGTTATAGTTTTCTGATAAGTAGGTAATGCTTTTTGTCAGCCGGTAAATTTTACTTCAGTCAGCCAAGTCACATTGACTGAACTTATTACGTGAATACGTATGTACAGTACCTTACAGAGTAAAAAGAATGAAAACGGCTCTGACCTTGACACTCTTCATCAACACACTGTACACTAAGATCAGCTCCAGAGGAGACTGGGGAGTGACAATAATAATTTCCCAAACCAACTGCAAAGGAAAGGTTTGCCAAAACAATAATTACAAATACTTGAATGTTATTCTGGTTTTGTATTTTCTCTTTTCGGAGAGGCCAAAATCCAAATCAAGATGCCACAAGACCAATTAAGTTGTCATTGAATATTTTATTTGCAAATGAAAGAGTAATAACTCAGAAGTCGTAAAAATATACATTTTTTTACTTGTGATATTTACATGGATTGTTTTCATCAAACGAACAAACAAAAAAATTCTGTACTGTTTTACAAAACCAAAGAGAAGCCACGGCAGAAAAACTGATGAGACTAAAGAAAACAAAAGTGTCTTACATTTCCCTTTAGTAACGCCGCGCTGAGCGTGTCTCACCCTGACATCGAAACAATGTAGTCAAGAGAAACAGCCAACCTCACAGATCCCACGCAGGCCGGTGATGAGCACAGCACACAAAAAAGTGCAAAGTACATGGATGATAAATTCAAAATAAAGAAAAAGACCAAAAATAAAGCTTCATAAAATTTTCCGTGAATATATTTACAATTGTAGATTTTCTTTTTTTAATCTTTTTTTTAATTCTTTTTTTTAATCTTTTTAGCCGAATACAGTTATGTTACATAAAAGCAAAGCATTCCCTTTCGTCTGCTCAATCTCCTATGACATGCAGGTACCATTGCTTTCTTTCTTGAGGTTGAATACATCCCCATCTATCTCCTGTCTCAAAAGTAACAATACATCACATTCCCCATACTGACATACAAGGCCAAACCAGAAAGTCTGAGTATCACTTTGCCCTGCTCAACAGCTTTAATCAGAAATAAAACTGCTTAATAGAACATGAAACATTGTGGCTACATGAGTTTCATACTCCTATTATATAACACAGGAAAACCATGACTGATTTCATGTTTACTGCACCTTTGTGTGTTGATAATAAGACAATATATAGTGCTGATGGATACTGTTTTAAAGAATGGTATTGGATGTGCTGCTTTCACTCTGAGGTGTGTTAAGACTTTCCTCATCCACTCTCTACTGAACTGACAAAGTGCCTTCAAATTCTTTTGTTTGAAAGAGCTAAAGTTTGTCAGGCCACAAAGCTGCACACATGAGAGGAGAGATGCAACGCGAGGGCTCATAAACTTGGGAATATGCCACCTGAGACTTGCAGTTGCTGGAAAGCAAATCAAAATGCTTGGAGGAATTTAACAGCTGGAAGACTTGCATCCCATCCTCCACCTCCACTGCTACTTTCATCTGTGGTGGAGGGAATTTCAACGGCAAGAGCCTACAGCCTTGGCTCAGCATCAATCCTGTTATACCTCTCCTGATTCCCAATAACACTCCCGCAGATTCCCATGAAAAAAGTCTTGAAGCATATGCTATCCAGATTGTTTTAATGCATAGCAGTGTCTGTCTATCCAAGTGCATGTGTGTTTGCATGCACGTGTGTTTTGTTACTGTAGCTGTTTTTGTATCTCTCTCTCTCTGTGTATGTGTGTGTGTGCGCAGATGTCCCCTGGGTGATGCAGTGTCCCTTTCTGTGCTACATTTAGTATCCCGGTTCCATCAGTCAGTCGTAATACCTCCAGACATTCGATCCATCAAATTGATTCTGAAGGAGCAGAAATAACAAGGATTGCTGTTTGGTCTTTTGTTTGTGCAAACTGTGTGTGTGTGTGTGTGTGTGTGTGTGTAGTTGTGAGCGCATGTGTGCATGTGCAACTGTGACTGTGCATGAAGCACACAACTGTGTTTCCGTGTGGACCCGAATGTGCCACGTGTACCTGTTTATAATATGTGTGTATATACAACTGTGTGTGTGTGTGCCTTGAGATGCCATCAGTACACCCAGGGCCAAGAGCATTCTATGTTAAGAGACAGCAAGAGCAGGGAGGGACCGTACAAGTGGCCTCCAGAGCTGACAATAGTTATGAATTATGGACGTGCTTTGTCTCAAGACACCACCCCCACTAGCAAAAACATGACTGCTGTCTGTGAAGCCAAGTGCAATAGGCATATAAGTCCGTGAAAACTAAAATAAACACTGCCAGTCTGCAGTCATATCAATTTGGATAGAGTTTACTTTGCCTGACTGGATCTTTCTCAGTCATTGAATGGCTAACATGAAAATGTGTGGGTGTGGCCCAAGGGCAATATACTGAATTTACATGCACACACCCACACATACACACTCACACATGTTCACAAACATGCATGCATGCACGCAAGCACGCACGCACAGACACACACACAGTAGCTTCCCTGCTCAAATATGAACTGCTGTCTCCAGTTGAATATAAAAGGCAATATTCTTAGTAGCTTCCCTTACAGTTAAGTCACATGTAAATTCCCCCATGTGAAATCAAACCACATGTGCTTTTTAGACAGATGTTGGTTTTCAGAACTTTTGAGGTTGAATTTTATCATCTTGTGTGACAGGTTTTATGTTAGTGTGAACATTTTGATTCACAAGTGAAACAAAACTAATGCTCCGCCACCAGCCAGAGAGAATAGCAAAATTCATTCCTCAATATAATATTAAAGTGTGAGACATACTGAAATTTGCTCTACTTAGAGCTTAAATTGTTGTTTGTCCTGAGAGTAAAGGCCATGTATTTACTAAACTAAAAACAGCTAATTTACTTTGATAGTATGAACATGCTCACAAAATTTAATGTCAATCTGCCACTGGATTTGTAAATCTTAGCTGGAAGGCGTGCCAGACTAAAGGTCAGGATTCATCAGAATATGTTATGTGTTGACTTTATATACTCCTAGCAGATTTTATGGAAATCTGGCAGTTGCATTTTAAGATGTCAATACCAAATTTCTGGTCAAGGGGAAATTTTGACCCAATGGTGGTGCTTGAGGAAAAGGTCACAGTGTCATTAAAATCAGATATTATTCTCACGGGTATCAATAAAATCCATACATCTCATGAGAATCTGGCCAGTAGCTGTGAAGATGTCTTGCTTTGGACACGATTATATTATCTTTCCTACTTTACTTGCACCTTCCATTACATATGATAATATTTGTTTTACATGAATACTGAGTTCAATGAAAAGACAAATGTCAAAAGTGACATCAGAATAGGGGCCTTCACCTTTTACACAACTTGTGTACAAAAAAACACAAGGCTTAAATTCACTTTGGGGTCCCATTTGACTCTTTTGTAAGGGGTTATCTCCCCTCACATACCCTTATTTATTAAATTAAATGACATCATGTGCGTATATCTATCTGTATGTACAATATAAAACAAGACTGATTACATAATGTACAGTACATTGTCTCATGGCATGGGATTGCTTTCTCACCATGGATTATTCACTCTGCTTGGTGCTCCCTAGGTTGCATCTGTTATTACTAGGTCAAGTTTGTGGAGTATCTCTCAGTATTTGCTACTGTTGACCCTCAAAGCTGAATGTGAACAGAGACTTAAGCACTGGTGTGCTGAAGATAAGGACAAAGAAAGAAAGCATCAAAACGAAGAGGGATTGCAAAGGCACACTAGATAGGCTACTTGCCCTTTTTTTCCGGATACTTTCAATCAAACTGCACTGGGTCTGTCTGAGGATACGACAAGTGGGGATTGGCTGATAGCACAGCTCGACCAATAACCAAGCAGGACCCAGTGATTCAGCGAGACAGCAATCGAGTGCCACTCCATTGTTATGGATCCAGGGAGAGTACTGACAATGATACCATACACACCATATACAATTGAAGTCTATAGAAGCATACTCCTCGCTCCCTTCATTCAGACGTAGTAATTGTAAAATTGAACATCAAGGTCAATTCTTTGTGCCTTAGCTGGAATATTGATTCAGTACCTTATAGTAAGCTGAAAATAATGGGATCCACCGTCTTTGTACATCACACATTCATGGTGACAGATTTTGGTTTCAGTTCAGAAATGTAGCAGGTAAACAAAAGAGTAAAAAAAGCACGAATAATAACCCATCCTAGGGATTGGTGGCACTTCTTAATATGAATGAATAGACATATAGCTGTCTGTCACCCTTTACAACCTGTTCAGAGAGAAGAGACACAAAATAAAATAAAAACAAGTCCTGCTGGTCTAATAGATGCTTATCCCCTATATTTAAAGTATTGACTCACTATAGGCCTAATGCATACTATTTAATTATTCAGGGAAGATATTCAGTACCAGAAAAGGTCCATAGATGTAGACAGGATGTGGGGTGTGACGGGTGGGGGGGGGGGGTAACCACACACATGATTTCACACCAAGGTCAATGCTACAGCCAGGTACAGGAAGTTGCACAAGCGGATTGG
>JAVQJD010061050.1:0-48963 GCA_036023655.1 Nannoperca australis | reverse complement strand
CACACACACACACACACACACACACACACACACACACACACACACACACACACACACACACACACACACACACAAAACCGCAGCAAAGAAATAGAAAAAGCCAAAGAGAGCCCAGATTACAGACAGTAAACAGGGGTCTATTTTATTTGAACGAATCTTTTAATTAATGCATTTCAAGTACTCCAAAAATTACATCTCTTTGCACAATACAATTTGAAATCTTTTTTTTTTTTTAGTAAAAATGTTCAAAGTGAACAAAAATTTCCGATACTGTATAAAACACAGTGAACATTAAAATCAGACAGTAGTATTACTTTTTAATCTTGTGTTCTTTCGGCCTACATCACCTACAACATTTCAACTCAATTTGGACATTTTCAGTGCACGTTTATCTAAAAACTTTTTTACCAAGACTACGAAATTAAAAAGAAAGGAAATTTACAGGCATTATTCTTCTGCTCTTCTACCCAAACCATGCCACAGGATAACGAAGACAGAAATGAGGATGTAACATTAACTCCATCACCCTGAATTGTTTTTACCATTGATGATGATGGAGAAAAAAGAAAAAAAAAAAAGTATTGTAAGCAAACTCCATTTCAACTATCACATATAAGAACATAAATAACTTAGAAGAAAAGGAAGGTTTGTCACATATGAACATCTTTGAACAACTTACTCTGGAATTAGATTACAAAAAATGAAACGGATGTATCAAAATGTAATTTTTCATTTTCAAATGAAATGCAAATTTCCGAAGTACTGTACAAGTTTACATGTAAATTCTCGAGGCTTAACAGGCGAGAGCCAGCCTAGAAGATGAAATTTAAAAAGAGCTCCATTTTGTACAGACATGAGAAGTTATTCAACCGCCGACCAGCCTAATTCATCTGTCGCGTGAAGCAAAGTGTTAAACGTGAGACACGTTATTTTTAATGTCCCCTCCAGAGCACATGTATGATTATTACAACCGTCAGGACAGTGTTGTAAGATATTAGTATTGCATGCATTTAAAAATAAAAATGCCAGGATAAAATAAAGTCAGAGCTTAAATAAAAATCCAACGAAAGAAAAAAAAACTGAAAACATCCTTTGCCGAATGTATAGTGCAAATTGCTGGAGCTGTTTTTTTTTGTCTGCGCCGAACGTTTCGCCCGCTTTCCGAATCCTACTGGCGGGCGAAACGTTTGCTCGGTGAATAAATCTGGGGATTTTGCACAACATTTCATGACCAAATTATCACGTCCTCTCGGTTAGTGTTATCATGTTATCATTTTCCAGTGCCCCTCATGCTCAGTGCAGAGGGGCGAGGAAGACAACACCTGAGATCACAGCTCCTTCATTTCTTCCATTTAAAAGTGGCTCCAGAAACTTGCCGGGTGTTTCCTGTATTTTATAAAACCTGTTGCGAAAAAGATCAGCTGTATAAAGTTTTATGGCACGCTGATGTAAACTCACACCGAGGCCTGCACTCATGAGCTCTCAAGGGGATTCAGTCCGCGATGAAAATCTGACCAGGAGTTTACTGCAAGTGAGTTTAAAAAAATAAAATCTAAATCAAACAGCCGCCCGTCTCCTGTGAAACTAGTGAACACACTGAGGAATGTGTGAAGAGTGTGACAATACTGCTGTGTTACACTGCTATGTCCACTTGCGTTAAGACTAACATTAATAGCTGTCAAAGTAAATAGTGTTGAGTGACATACAAATATTACAGACCTTGGTCAATTAATAGTCACATTTAATAAATGTGTCTGCATGCCCACATTGAAAAGTTCTTAGATTTGCTATCTGAAGAATAATAGAATGATTTAATCTTACAATTTTTTTTTGTTTGTACATCCACACCGGAGTCATTTTTAAATGTATTTCCAACACTCATGTAAACTAACTCTGCAACATGATACACTCTCACTTCTAAACTAAGCCACAGCAGCCTTCACTTTCCCTCGTCTTCATATCTGAACAGGTAGAATCATCATCAGCTTCAGTTAGTGGTTATTCATTCTTCATTATCCAAAACAAAAATCGGTAAAGACAATTAAAAAAACAAAAACAAAAAGGTGTACCAAACGAGATCTTCCTTTTCTGTTCCCATGACTCTTTACCTCACCTGGCTTGTTACACAACATGAGCAACACATGATAAGACAAAAAAAAAAGAGAGAAAAAGATGAAAAACGGGACCTTGAACAAAGAAGGCCTGAAAAGTGGGATATGGTGACCTTTGTTGTTCGAAATTCAAAATCTAGCAATCTAACGAAAGTCAAAGAGATCCACCTGATTGGACGACTGCGGAGAGAACTTGATGTCGTCAAATCCTCAAACAGCAACGTCCAAGGAACTCGTCACAGACCATCATTCCTTCAGTTATGTGTTAAGAGTCCTGAGAGCACTAACCGAAAACATTAAAGAAAAAGAAAATGTGAAGAATTACACATTTACAGTAGAAGAAATAGTTTGTTTTGACTTATGATACACTAAATATGTACAGTCACATGCAGAAGACTGTCTGCACGAGAGACCAGAGCCTGTGTCTTTTGCCGTTTGACATGTGTAAATCACAAAAGTGCTGCAAATCCCCACTGAGTGTCTCTCAATCCTGGCTAGAATGGCGAAAAGAAAAGCACGAAACAATTCACCAGCGGCCACGGGCGTGTCACTCAAGAAGACGCTGCAATAGAACGAAAAACACATCACAGAATGTACTAAAGCTACACGTGGTTCCTTAACTCCTTGGCACTCCTTAAAAAGAAAAAGAAAAGAAAAAGAAAGAAGAAAAAAAAATGGTGGAAAAAGATGCTAGATCGCACTGCATTGGAAATGGCTGATGGTCGTGTCCACTCCACAAAGAGCCAATCGAGTTGCTAGATAGTGTTTTCTCTTTTTCACGTGTCTGTTTTGTCTGTAGATGGAGGATATGATGACGACTAACAACCATGTCAGGCTTTTCTTTGGATGGAGTGACGCTTTTGTTTCCCACTGTAGGCACAAGGAGGAGCCAAGGCATTGGGGGGGCGGGGGGCGGGGGGCGGGCAGGATGCAGGGTCTCAGCGTCTCATCTGGCCCATCTGATAGTTCTCTCTGGGCTGACGGTGATGCCTCTGGGGCTGCGCCTGCCGCTGAGGCTGCCTCTGGGGCTGCCGCTGGCCGCCGTGCCCGTGCTGGTGGGAGTGCGGGTGCTGAGGCTGGTGCTGCACCTGGGAGTTGGCGTGCTGCTGTGCTCGCCGCCTCTTCAAAGTGCCTGTCGGGAGGAAAAGGCAGTTAATTGAGCTTGTTGAAAGACAGACTGGATATAAATTGCACCTAGTGACAGTCTGCTGCTGGTGCCTGCACTGTGATAACAACGGAGTCTTGTTCACCGCGTGTCACACTGCGAGAGGTGAGTCTAATAAAACTTAGGGTGGCGGCCCGTGTCAGACAGTACGCTGTCAGTTTGGCGGCATGTCAGGTGATATGATGGAAGCTTGGTGAATCGTGGCACTACGGTGTCAACAGAAACACGTCAACAACTTGAGGCATCCTTCTGCGCTGCTCTCAAGCTTCGACAATGTAGCGTAACGGTAAAACAAGCTATCAAAAAAACTCAAAAGAGGAGGTGAAATGCAATTCTGCACAGGGAGTTTATAGAAAATGCAGTAGCATTAAGCTAGCTTGCATTGTGCATCATTTCATGTCATATCATATTCCACATGGTTGGTTTCTGAAGCTCTCAATTGGCCGGTAGACTGGCCTCACAGTGTGACCCCGGATGGCCAAAGAGTTCAACACTTATCTTTCCTCTGGGACGAACAAAACCTCACCGGGTGCAGGGGCCAGTACGACAACAAAGAAGATGTTGCTAAACTCCAGAGACTCCAGGTCTGGTAATTTAATGGCATTCATACCAAACTAAATCATTTGAGTTGTAATAGGAAGAGATCCAGTAAGAGAAAATAAAAGAAGCATAGAAAGAAAATAAATATAGAAATAAATCAAATCATAAGACACATTTCACATTGCTCACAGGCGTTGGTGTATAAGTATTGGGGTTAATACAGCGAGCCAATAAAAGATACTTCATTTTGGTCTTCCAGCCTGTGCAAACATGCCAGATTACAGTATAATTTGGGCCTAATTTAAAAGATGAAGTTCAATGCTGAAAGTTGAAGCCTATAACTGCTCTCAGGATTGAGTTTCACAAACACTGTAACCGTTTTAATCCTTACTAAGGTTTGCTTGTAATTGAAAATGTGAGAATTTGAGCTTATTCCACTGAAACGATCATCATGTCCATTAACAAATTTCATCATAAACCTGTTAAAGCAAAAAAAAACAACTACTGTCATTTCAGTATTTGGTGTAAGAGCTGGTTAACATACCAAGACTGCCTCATGTCTTTATTTATGGAGTCATGGAAATCTTTTTTCAAACTATCCATGTAAACACAGATGACTTTAAACACATGGTGTGTTCACAAATAAAATAAAAGTTACATTTTCCCTGGTGTTAATAACTTACCTGGAAGTGGTTTGGGAGGGGGAAGTTTGGGGTTACTGCTCGGTGTGTGCACGCTACAGATCTTAATGAAGCCAGCCATGAGCATGATGAGGGCAATACCCATCAATAACACTGCCCACCAATGGGCCTACAGAAGAGAATGAAGCGCAAAAACAAGCACAATCAATACAAAGACACGTCATAACAATAAGCAATCCCACAATCAGAATCAAGACGCCGATGCGTACCACAATCCACTCTGCAATGTTCTCATAGAGCTCCGGGTTGAATATGGCCTTCTTCAGCCTGGCCAGCGGCCCATCCGCGTCCACCAGGCGGCACTTCATGAACACGTCGCAGTAGCCCTTGAAGTCGTTGCAAGGCGAGCCGGCCGGCAGCGTGGTCACTTTCTTATTGAAGAAACGAGCCAGGCGCTCTGATCCTGTGCTGCTGCACGTGTTGGGATTCACTGCGGACATGAATCACAGTCAACACAACTGAAATGAAAATATCTCAAGCTCATTTTGTGTAAAAACAAAACAAAATGAAGATATCGAGGTGGCGGGGAAAAGGTGAATGACTCACTCTTTTCCATGCAGCACACATGGCAAAGCTCAGTCTCGTCCTTGCCGTCTTGGCTGGCACAGGTGCACGCCTCAAGCCCATACTTCTCACAGATGGAGCCGGAGCAGCCCTGCGGGGGAGGAGCATGAGGACAGGACAGGCGAGATCAGACACCAACTGGTGTGAACATAAAGTTGCTATAACAACCAGTTCTTCCAGGTGTGAAGTCTTCAGCCACTTACCCCGTTGAGGCAGACTTGAGTCTCTCCGTGGCAGGCGGTGAAGTTGGCCTTGGGCTCAGACGTGGGGCACTGGGCAGTGACTCCGTTACACATGCCCTGGTGGGCGCACTCGGACTCCTCTCGGCACTTCTCATTACGACCCTTGTAAGAGCAGTCGCTGGTGCAACAAGGACCCTGGCTGGGACTGGTGGGAAAAGACAAGTGTTGGGTCAAGAAAGATCACATGAGCTGGAAGATCTTCTTGATGAAATGCCAAAATGGTCAGGCCCAGAACAATTTAAAAACATCGTCCGCCCATAACTACCTGCAGACTTTGTTGGGCTTTAATTTGCACTTCTTGTTGTCAGCCTGGTTGGCGTCATAGCAGCACTGGTCCCTGCACTGATCACTGTAGCCACAGTCACACTCCTCTCCCGGCTCCACCAGGCCGTTACCACAGATGGGCTGGCCAGACTCTGTTTGGGGAAGGAAAAACAAACAAACACTGAGCCTGGTCCCCCAAATACAAGAAAGCGTTTTTCATACTTTGAACTTCTTGTACCGACGGCAAAAAGTGTATGAGGAGTCCGGCATTTATTGTGAGAACTGGCTCATTACAAAACCAAACAAATGTTGTTCTGAAGAGAAGGAGTTGCGGCAATAAACAGAGAAACAAAATCAAAGTGTTCTAAAAAGAGACAGACCCTCTAGAGAGCCCAGCGCAACATTCAACTCAAACAGTCACTCTGTCGGTTTGTTTGAGGAAAGGCAAAAATGTAAAGCTATGCAGTCTTTGGAAGCCTAAAAACAATCTCATATTTTCCTAGTGATATCAGCTAAGATGGATATGCATGAGAACAGCATTTTAAGCCAATCAAACGGTGTTATGCTACAGATTTGGCATTTGTATTAAGTCACAAAGCAAAATTCCACAATATACCAAATACTGCTTGTAAAAATAACACTGGACTACTGCCAAGACTGCTTTTCAAAGCTAATACGAGCCAAAATGCTGGTGTGTCTCTAGTTGCCCGATTTTATTCACTAATTAGGGAAATTGGGTTAAAATCTCCCACGCTCATCACAGCAGGGAATGCAGAACCAGAATAATGTGGTTTGAATTTACAAAACCTCAAGCTGGATAGCTAAGATGACGTTAAAAAAAGTTCAAACATACCGACAAAACAGTTGCTTCTCTTTTTCTCCAGCACCTGGCTGATGTTGCGCACGCTGCAGACGGAGAACTTATTGTTGTTGAGCTTGTCTCCTGATGTGGCTCTTGCATACATGATATAATTGCCCTTCTCCTTCTTGTCTTGGCTCTTGGATTCTCCTGGGGTGCACTCGGATCCAGAGTCGTGCTGAGAATGCGAGAGAAAGTAAAAAAAATCCACAGGTTAAAAGAAGACGGGACAACGTGTACGAGCCTAATCAATTCCTTCTCACCGTGGTTCATGTGGCATGTCTAAGTAACTCACCGGGGAGCCAAAGTTGTGTCCTACTTCATGTGCAAAAGTGATATGGGAGACTTTTGGAGGTACGTGGGAGGCATAGTTCTGTACAGTGATTATACCAGTGTTGAGAGACTTCTTTTTTCCATCCGAGTATAGCTTGCTTTTTTCACAGATGCCTCCGGAGCTCCCTGAGAATGAAAAGCACAAGTTGGAACAAACCTTCTAAACCACAGCTACAAAATAAAATGAAGGATTTTGCTCATTAAAGAGGGAAAGTCTGATTAAAATTAAATTAATGTCCACGTGACATAATGCCTTACTTCAAAACATAATGAGGCTGATTTATTAACATTAAATTGAATTACACAATTGAAACTACGTTGGTCATAGCCGGCAGGAGACACATAACCTCCCTCTCCCAAGATTTCACTATTAAAACTTAAAATTGATAAAGTAACACAGAAAACATCTTAGTTGCTATTTCACTTTACCACATCAATAACATGGTGCAGCCAAACCTTTGGGAATCATCACATCTGCATATTGTCTGAGTTGATATTTGAAGCTGCAGTTGGTTCTCATAACAGTCTGAATCAATCAGTATTTGCAATCCCAAATACCACTGACACTTTTTCTTGTTGTAGCTGCAATGTACAATGCAGATAAGTACAATTAACTTCTATTGTAAATTACAGATGCGTTCCTAGAAAAATCTCATATTCAACCAAGATTGGGCCTCCGTAATGACAACGTGCCTACAACCCAGTAAAAAGAATATAACGTGTTGTTTGATGGTTTAAAAATGTTATGGGTGTATTCATATCTAGTTTTAAAGGGTTGGCAGTTGCTGATCACAGATCACTGCTGTCTTTCAGTACCTGAAGGGGCTCCCACCCAGGCCAAACCCAACACCCCGTCATCAAAGTCTCTGTCAGTGAAAACGTAAGCCAAGCAGTAGTCGTCGTGGTTCTGCTCCGAGTTCAGCTCCAGGAACTTCTCCACCCCGATGTTGGCGAAGCGGAACGGGTTGGACCGGTCCCGCTCATCGCTGGTGGTGTTTATCTACACAAGAGGACGATGATGATGCGGGGGAGGAGGGGGAAGAAGTGACCAATTCTAAAGTGTTTAACTTAAAATCAACACAGGTCTTACCCTGATCCTTTTCACCATGAAGCTGATGTTGCGAATGCCCATGAAGTCTGTGCCCTGATAGATGGCATCGATGGCCTTGACGTGACTGGAGATCTGAAAGAGTAAAACATAACGCGCTGTTGACTCAATGCCAGATTCAATGCAACTACAATGTACAAAAAACTGAATGTACAGAATACATGTAGAGTAAAAGAGGTAAATTATTAGTAATTTAGTAACTACAGATAACTGCACCGAGCTGACCCCAAGGATATAGGAGGATTTCTTGATGGACGGTGTCAGCTAAAATAAAGTCCATCAAAATCCAATGCTTTCTTACTGGCCTCTCTACAGTACGAGCATTCTGCCGAATATTTGAATGAAAATTACAGTGTGTGAATGTGAGAAATTATTTAGCACACAGATGACTGACTCCCGAGTTCAGACAATAAGGATGGCAAAATACACAGATTTGTTAAGTTTTGAATTTAACAAATCTGTACAGAGCGGAAAGATGAGGAAACAGCTAGCCTGGCTCTGTCCAAGGGTGACAAAATACACCTAGCAGCACCTCTCAGACATCTAACTAAATGTCAGATTATTCCTTAAACATACCATATTTCCATTTGAATTATACTTTCAAGGACATTTCGTGGCTATTTGTTGCCATTTGTTGTGTACTTCCCCGCTTTGAGTTTTAAATTTTAAACAGGAAACCAGGCGTTCAACAACCCTAATTTCGAGTGATTTGTTTTGTTCCTCTCTTGTGTTATGACTCATCCCTTGAAGTGAATAAGAGGTTTTATGATTCCAGTACTAATTAGCCTTTATCCTCTTATATGTTACTGTTGGTTAAAAAACGTGCCTCTCCACCAACATCAGACTAAAAATCCCACATACTGACATTTGTTGTGATTATGAATAAATGATTAACATGTAGAAAAGTGATAAGTTATAAGCTCACATCTAAGTTTACTTTCACAGCACAACAGCGAGTATGTGTCAGTGATTGTGTATCACCTGAGCAATGACAGCCTCTCTGGTCTTGTAGTACTTGTAAAAGAGGTGGTCAGTCTGAATAAAAAGCTGGCAGGTGTTTTTCTCAACCTGGGCCATCCTCTTCTTCCTCAGCAGCACTGGGTCGTTAGAGCCCGCCTCAGTGTGCAGCTCCTGATGTGAGCAACACGGGAGACAGAAGGAGCAGGAAATAGACAGTTAAATAAAACATATATATAGCATTTTCAACCAAACAGTGGCTAAATAAATAATGTCTGGTATTTTTAGGCCGTGGTTTTTCAGCCGCAGTATGGTCATGAACTGCAACTCTGAGGAACATGTACTGTACATGTCACATACGAGAATATGGAGGGGGGAAAAAGGAACACATTATAATAACAAAAGCACACTACATGTCCAATTAAGGGAATGTTTTGGTTTTGGAAACCATAAAGAAACATACGTTACAAAAGGAACAGCAATATACAAATAGAACAAGGACATACAGTATGTCACCTCCAGCTACCATCTTTGTTTGGATTAGAAAAAAAAAAAGGTGACACAGGGGAGACTGACTGACACTGATTAGTGAGTCTTTTTTTATATAAAATTTCATGACGTAGATTAGTCCACACCTGTTGACTCTGTGTCAGCATTGGCCTTGAAAGGTTCAGGGCTGATTTAGAACAGTAAATGGCAGATTGAGCCATTTTCAACCAATGAAATACTGATTTTAATAAATAAACTTGGTAAGAAATGTCAATATTAACACCTGCATTGATGCGTTTCATCACAGTACAGTCATGTCAATGGACATTTGCTATTTGGTGTGCATTTCCTGGCTCTCAGTTTTAAAGGGTAACTTAACACCACCTTTTTTTTTTTTTTTATGACCTCCACTGGTTTACCTTCTCACTTTGCTGCTATGGTGTACATCACTGTTGGGTGTGGTTACAGGTGAAACAGAGCACCCTTTTGACCTTTCCCCGACCACACCCAGCAGAGATGAAACAGGCCTGAAACGTTCAAACAGAGACGACAGCTGAACACTTCTTTTCAGGCTTCTGTTAAGTTACTCTTCACGTTCGTTTCAAATAGCAAACCAGGCATTACTGCATACAAAACCCTGCCATTGAGATAAGCTATTAATTAATCATGTAGACATTCATCAATTGAGCTGAGAGGCAACCAGTCAATACAACTGCACACAGACACTTTAATAGATAGTGTAAGGCTTAATTGTGGTGTTGCTGTGGTGTGTGGTGAAGCTCACCTTGGGTGGCTTCTCCATGGCAGAGGCTTGGTACCTCTTCATCCTTTCAAAAACTGAGCTATCAGCACAGCCTCCCTCTGGGCCGTACTTGTGCGGGTAGTCTGAATGAGAGAGGCAGACACAACACTGTTAGGATTATGGGAGACAATGTTAGCTACTTAACCCCCCTGAGTCACTCTATTTCTGGCGCTATTCATGATCAGCTAATGGATGTACTTACACGCCACTTGAGCCTAGCTTTGCTATGTGAACCGCTACTCTGCTGTAGTACTCGTTATTTCAAATTAGGGGTTTGCCAGTGTAGTGAGGTAAACTCGGTGCTCCCCATCAGTACCAACACTGTAAAGACTGCTAAAAGGAGCGAGTAGCCTGAGAGAAAGATCGTGTTACTCAGCTAATGTGCACCTCGGGTATCTCTGCTCCCTGGAGGGGGATCCCACCAGTGTGCCTCCATCAGCTCAGCTGCCCTAACCTTGCACTTTCCCCGATTACACATTCACATATGCGTGCATCCAATTACACATACGTGACGGTTACAAAGAAAATTTGCCAGTCAAAGTGTTTGTGTAGCTTAAGTTGCTGGGGACTCACGGATGTCGTCTTCGTGATAGATGACTGAGTGGAAGGGCACGTCTTTGGCCCCCAGGTATCTCTCAGCAGGCTCCACGTAGTAGGTGCCGTGGTAGCTCTGAATGAAGCCCTCAAACTTACCATCCACAATGGAGCCATGAGTCAGGGTGCCCTTCTCACCTGGGAGATCCAAGTTACAGAGGTATGGGTGTCAGACGATTCACACAAGAGGTGTTATAGAAAAACATAAAACAACCGTTTGAAAAACACCTCAAACTGCATTACTGCAGAGATGGATTAAAACAAGAATATTAAAATGAGAAGGACAGTCTTACCGTAGATTTCTCCAGTGTAGATATGAGAGGTATCAAATGGAATCTCTTCTCCTGAAACATCCACCTTCAAATCTTGGGCAAACAGGGTGTTATCCCTCTTCATTCGTAAATTAAAATGCCTGGAAACAAAAAGAAATCAAACTGTAAGCAAGAACGGAAGACAACTGAACGTGATGACACAGGTTACAACGTGGGAAAACAATGTTATCTATATTACAAGAAGTTTTGTTTCCATTATGTCCCAAAACGGTCTGCTGATAACATTCATGTCGCAGTGTGAGCCTATGGATTTGGGTGTGCATCCGTATTTGGCCTCACTTTAGGAGGTAAGCAATATTCAAAGAAAAAAAAATGCTAATGAAATGAGAAACAAAAACGGTGAAAGGAAGGGCATGGTTTGGCAGAGAGAATACATCTAAGCGGTTTTCTCTTGCAGAAGAGGTACTGCGGTCTTTATCTTGTAAGAGAGGGAACAGAAAATTAGGACATCTTGAAACAATGCTGTTCTTTTTTTTGATCAAACATATGGCATGGAAACCAAAGTGTTACAGTAAACCTTGGGTTTCATGTAACACCTACACAGTGCTCTTACTGTATGCCTGTATTGTGTTTAAGTTACGGTTATGTAGGCCAGGAACAGCAGTTAAATTAACTGCAAGAAAACAGACGTCTTTGTAACATTTAGATCACACAAATATAGTCACATTTGCGTTGAAGTTTGGTCTTCTTGTTTTCTGTTATGACTTGATCTCTGGGGAAATAAAATTCTATCAGAGAACACGTTCATACACTAAAGCAGCAAGCGGAAGGTGGATGGAGGGGACTGCAAATGAAATGTAAGAATGTGAGTTGTCTCTAGCTTTGTCATGAATTATAAGCAACAAAAAATAAAAAAAGAAGCTGACACATTCCTGCTTTTTAAAAAGAAACAGACATCTTCCTTCCGTGTGTTTGTTTGCACATCTCTTATCGTCCTCTTCCCTATTAAGGAGCTTCAGAGTCTGGGAACAGCAGGCCCTGCTAAAGGCAGGACGATAAACAGCCTTTGCAAGCTCCCAGCCAGATGGTCTTGACTTTGTCATGGAGTGTGTAAACACTTTCTATCAAACACCACCTCTTCAAAACGCTCGTGAAAAATCATGACAAGGAGTAGATGCATCCATACAACCATCTTCTCTACCTTGAGGTCTGTCGCACCCAGGTATCAAGTGTACAGAAACACCCTGGAAACACCTGATCCATCACAGGGCTAACTAACATACACAAATACATTAACAGGTAATAGTTGACCTGACCTGCATGGACTTAGACTGTGGCTGGAAAGGAGAACAAACCCACTCTAGGGCTGCAACTACCAATCATTTGTATTATAGATTAACCTGGAGATTAATATACAATTAATTAAAGTCCAAATTAAAGTCTTCAAATAGCTCGTTTTGTCCGACCAAATCTCCCAAACGCAAAAACAATCAGTTTACTCACACATAAGACAAACAAAAGCAGCAAATCCTAACAGCCAAGAAGCTGGAACTAGGGAATGTCTGGTATGTTTGCTTGACAAGTAGTTTGAACAATTAACCTCTTATCAAAATAGTTGATAGTTAATTTCCTGTCGATAGATCCATCGATTGATTGTTTGAGCTGTAATGGAAACCATAGAAACTAGATAGAAAGAACCATGGCTGAGATTTGCAATCTAGCCTCACTGTGCAGCCAATGTGATGCCCCGACCAACATTTCTTAAACCAGGATTAAATGTAAACCACCTTCAATCACATTGCAAATCTTTGCTACAGCTGACCTCCACCTTTAATCATAAACAATGTATGCATATGGGAGGAGCTTTGGAAACATATAAACAGACAGGTAAATGAAGAGAAAGACAAAAACAGACAGCCACCCAGACAGAATTTCCCTTTAGGTTAATATCTGGAAAAACTGACAAACCTTCCATGGGCATGAAAATCTAAATGAAGGAACTTGTCTTCATGAGAGAACGCCCTCTTGGCCCTCTGATGGTTGCTGTGCACAATCTCTGTTTCGTAGGACAGACCTTCATAGTGGTGGATGTACTTGTTCAGGGGATTTCTATAGTGTCCTGTGTGAAAAGAACAGAGGAACTCCTGTTATAGCAAAAACAAACAATACAAGCCTTATGAAACGTAATACGTACAGAATCACAGTAAATGTCAACACAGGCATCACAGGTGTACAGATACAATCTTTGTGTCATTCACTCTAGGATGAATGTATTATATGTAACTTGAGCAAAAATTACGTGTGCACATAGATGTGCCGGAGAGTTCAATATACAGAAAATAAAATCAAAGAACATTATAAAAAGGTATCATAATAATACACATACAATATAATTATACTAAACATACACTACCAAATGTTGGAGAAACAAATACTAACATCAAAGTCTATAGGCTTGTAACTGCCTGCCTTGATACCACAGTGTGTCTGTCACACAGATTAATCTTATCAGATAAACCGAAACGCTTGTTTTGCATGTTAGGAAATATGTTTCTAGCATTATATACTTTAATTTGAGTATTTAAGGTGTTAGGTATTGCAGTATATCAGCTGTATTTTAGAGTAAATAACTGAGGCATGGAACATAAAAAATGGATGAAAAGGCAGACATTTGACAGGCTGGATTAAAATGATGGAGAATGACAGCAAACCAGTATGGTCTGTGTTTTAAAATTCAGCTGAATCTATTTAAGCCAAATGGATGCCAGTTTTGGAGATGTGCTCAACAATAGCCCCCAGCATCACAGCATTATCATTTCACCACCAGAAGAGTGGGTGGTGGGCTTGAAAAAAAAAAAAAAAGAAGATTCCCGAGCACCTCCACCCATTTTACCAACTGCTTCATGCTCAAAAGCAGTCGGCAAAAACTCATCAAAAATGTTTATAAAACATAGTAATCTTGTTTAGGCCATTTATGCCCTTCTAAAAGTTACTTTGTTTTCAATGTTTAGACAGTGCACTGAGCATACTGGTCTATCTGTAAGATCAGATCTTTGCCCCACAACATATAAACCAAAAGAAAGTATTTTCAGTAAATACAGTCTATGTAATTAGTACTGTCTGTCTAGTGAGCCATAAATTCAGTGTAACTATGTAACAGAGACGCTAAAGTAGACCAGGCTTCAGCTGGTTCTCTGTTCGTGTGCAGTATGAAATATTTAGGTGCTAACATTAAATTTTTCATTGAGGTGACTATGAGAAGTGAAGGCCATATTCTAAAATATCTTAATTTATCAATGCCTACAACAAATAAGAAAATAAACACTGAGCAAACACAGCTATTCCCGATTCCTGCATTTCTGTGATCATACAAAAGCATCAGAACTGATCCAAAACTTACACAAAACATCATAAGATCGATAAAACTAAAATATGTGGTGAAGCACAGTCGCATAAATCTTTTGATGTTATTTTCTTTTTTACCACGCGGCCATATTATGTGAAAAGTTACTTTTGACAGTTTGACAAGGGATCCATATTGAGAGTCAAAATATTCCGATTGCCAAACAAATATGGACCCAACATCTGACTGAGACTTTTATATAAGTACATTTAACTCATATGAAGCTAATTACATTTTACTGGTATAAGACTAAAAAGCACAGTAGCTGCATATAGCAGGTGTATGATGCCATAGGTATATTCTTAGTACATGCAGCATTTTACTAAGAGGATATTTCGTCCCCAAATAAAAATAAAAACACAGACGGATATATTTTAAAAATGAATTCAGTTACTGTAGCTATCAGTACGTTACATTAGAGAATAGGGAGAATAGCATAAGACAGCATTGACCAGTGCCAACACAGTCAACAAAATCATGCCAGCAAACCTAAAAAAACTTGTGTCAAATAAACTGTAAACGCTGACACGGTGCAGGTAACATAATGTCAGTGGCTACATGTATTATTTTTGACAGAAATCGTAACGCTAGCTGCTAAAGTGTAAGCTAGCACGAAGCTAACGGTCCGTTAACCCAGTCTACATCTCCGTCTTCTCATAACAATGGCTGTCGGCGCTATTCGCACGATAACAACAAAACCGACCCGAGTCTGACAATAAAATCGGTGACAACACACAGAAATAACCCAGCAATACCGGTCTATTTCAATCAACTGCACGAATCCAAGTCAGCTTCTACGATATATATCATTTGTTGGCTTGAAGTAATACGGCAAAAAGGGTGCAGCAGTCTCTTCACAACAAGCAGGCCCTGCTGATCCCTCCTGTTAGCTAACGGGCTATCAGCCCTTCTGCTCCTCTCAGCCGCTGCTCCATGGATTCAACACAACTTGTAAGGTTTTCTCAGAAAATGCCTCACTCACCTTGGGTGTAGTTTAGTAGGTACACGAAGAAGAAAACTTTAAGAAGAAGCATATCTGACAAATCCATTGTTAGCGCATTGATACCGTTTTCACTTTATTGTCCTACTTAGATAGGCGCAGACGCCCTGTGTGTTTATTGCACCTTCCTCTCATCGCCTCCTCGCTCTCCTGCGCGGTGACGTCAGACGCAGGGCAGCTTGGCATCCCTTCCCCCAAATGCATCCATGATCCAGGCCTGCATACATTACCATACGCCCAAGCACAGCACTAACTATTCCTGGGTGTAATATAATGTATGCAATGTATACATCTTTTCCCACCATTACTGGCACATTCAAAAACAGGGGAAATAATACCAAAGTTGTCTTTTAATATTTCAGTGTCCACAACATTTTACATATCAAGACAGTTCAGTGACATATCTCTTAGGAACAGATACATTTTTATTTTGTAGAGCTGAAACATTTTGTTGATTTATTGATCAACAGAAAATCAACTGATAAATAATTAACCGTATGAGTTATTTCTAAAACAAAAATGCTAAAACATCCCCAAGTTCCAGCTTCTGAAATGTGGAAAAATTGCATATTAATAGGCATATTATCACAGTAATTACTTGCATAACAAACTGGTAGCTGTCATGCAATTCATAAACAGCCCACTAAATGTGAGGTTTTTGTTGAGGGTTCTCAGTGATGATCATCTCATGATGCATCTCTTCCTGTTTGAGGCAGTGGTTTCCCTGATGATAATGCCCACATGTCACAAGGCACGCTCCTTGCCATGACATTCCCTATACTCAAATAGGATTTACTTTGTGATGTATGGAAGATAAATTGAGTTTTCAGATAAACATCATCCTAGAGGACCAGAATCATAAAAAGCGCAGAGATCATTATTTTCAGAGATTCGGTCTACTGAGGTTTCCATTTTTACCACACTCTGATTAATTAGCAGCAAAATCTTATCAGTCAGTTCTTCTGTGTCCTTTTTATTCCAGACGAACTCCTCTGGCTCCAGTAGCCGCCACGTGACACACCTCCACATCAGCCCCAAGTTTCTGCAGCTCATCCAACCAGATCTGTTGCTTCTGGGACAGCCGGTCACTGGGCCCCTTCACCTCCACCAGCTACAACAACAAGATGTCTTATGTCACATTACACACTGCAGTAAAATCCACAAGTGTCTGAATCCACACACACAGGGAAACATCAAATTCAAAGGAGCCAGGATGTGATGTGATCTTACCTTGTAGCTGTTGTTTGAGGTGTTCCACACCACTAGATCAGGCAAACCTCCACGGCAGTGTCTGTAGTCTTTTGCCATTCGGGCTATTACCCCTCCTAAGAAAGCTCCACCCATGCATGACAGGAGAGACTGCAAACAGAGTATAAAAGTGGCTATGTCAGTACCATGTCAGTGCCTAAAGTAACACATAGACAAATATCTAATCCAAGTTATTTATCATAGCTTATCAAGGCATACTTTGCATCATCTTTCCCAGTGTAACTAGACATAACGTGTACATATATTTATAGAGAGAGGGGTATTCATTTAATAGCATGTTTATTATTTAGGTCATAGTTAGTGGTGATCTTGTACTGGACCCTCATGTTTGTAAATGAGGTGGGCACAACATTAGAAACGCAAACTATAAACTCAATAATAAACATATGGTTAAATTGATACCTTGCTGACAGTGTCAATCAACACTGAACATCATTGTGTTTGTAAAGGTAAAATGTATGTTGTGTTGAATAGCATTATATTGTACAGCTGTCCCTAATAAAGTGGCCACAGAGTGTATATTTGCAAGAGTGAAAGTAAACACCTGCGCCTGTTGAAGGGATGAGAAACGCTCCCAGCTGACCAGTGAACACACTTTACCCTCTTGGGAGGTCCAGACATCTTCCAACATGTCATGCAGGGTCTCCACGGATGCTTCGCTAAGTAACTGCACACGAGAATCGATCGCCTCTTTTCTGTTCTCATAGAAACAGTCAGTGTAAAAATCCAGTGGACATGTCTGTGGGAAAACAGGAAGGTGAGTTATAGAAGACATATAGATATCACACAAATATTACATACGTAGAGATGACTTTACCTGGTATGGGTTTCTGAAAACATCTGGAATTCCCTCCATGAAAATGATGTCCCACAACAGAAGAGCAAACAATGTTGAGAATGTTGAGCCCTCTCCGTGGATTCCTGTTACATTAACAAAGGCAATACAATGTTACGGTGATAAAAGGATTCCAAAATATTTTTAATAAGCGAAGCAAGACCGCTTACCTTGGTCAAAGCCTTGTTGGCGGTAATGTGCTAAAGACAGATCTTCCACAGAGCCTATTACAGTGGCGTTAACGCTCTCCTCCCCCTCCCCATTTGCTGGTATAAGAAACATAGATTTCCCCATGCCCCCCTCATGAGGGAACAGCTGTCCCCGGATGGTCACCTGCAGACAAAACAAAACATTAGTTAATATATGTATTATTTTATATACACACAAATACTGACATATAATGCTAAACTCACATGTGTGACATCTTGGACTTGGAGAGCGGGCAGTTCTTTTAGTTGCAGGCGATACTTCTTGAAGCTGGAAGACTCTTTCATCCTAACAGCTCTCTGATGAAGTGAGAGTTTATGTCCAGTTCGCACTAGAGGGTCCGACAGCCCATCTCTGATTGCACAAATAGCCTAGGAGCAATGGGAAAACCGTCAAACAAATTAAAACACAACGGTTATGACTCTCACACAAAGAGATAAGTGGTGAACATGTCTGCAAGAGGTGAATGGAACCACAGATGCGCGGTGCTCACTTGCTCTGGTTTTTTTAAATGCTGGTGAAGGTTTAGTGCCAGTCTGTCCCACCATCGCCCTCGGCTGTCGGGGCAGTAAACGTGCTGCGACAGTAAGGACCGCAGCTCCTCTACTGCTTCCTGTAACACAAGAGCAGACCCATAACATCTTTAACCATGACATAACTTCATAACTACTTGAATCTGTGTGACAGAGTGAGTGGATAAGGTCAGAAAACCTCATAGCGACGTAGCCTCTGCAAGATCTCCACCCCTCTGGATAAGATACGAGTGTAAGCCCATCCTGTAGTGAAGCTGCGCAGGAACACAGGCAGCTCTGCCTGGTGACTATCCAACACAATTATAATGTTAACTTTAAACAATATCCGTATCTGTTTAATACAGAAGCAATTAGATAGATTTATGTCACCTGAGGTCATGGTTTTCCCTCAGCTCCTGCCAGGCACTTTTGGCAGCTATGTAAAGCTCCATGGCCTCTTCCCAGTGACCTCCCTGCATAGCTGAGACCACCTCTTGCAGGGCTCGCATGGATGCTTCATATCTGTTGTGATGGATGGAATCATGTGCATTTATTCTCCGCTTTCAAGCGTGGTCAACAATAAACTCTCAATAGACCCTCACCGGATAAGATCCTCTCTGTCCCCGAACACCTTGGCTGCGCGCTGCACTGTGTAGTCTGGGAAAGCCAGACGTCCTGAGTTGACCATCAGGATGGTGAAGAGCTGGCTCTGCCCACCAGCCGCCATCTCCTCCTCATCCATGGTGTCCGTCAGAGAGAAGAGTAAAAGGATGCGAGAGAAGACAGCACGAGGACCACGACACAGACGCACACAGAAACCTGCAAGTTGCTTTGCCCTTCAAGGTTAGAGAGAACAAGTGTGAGATCATTACTGCTATACTACTAACTGTAATAATACTGTAAACGAACACAACATATTTGATCATCTCACCTTTTGAGGATGACGGCCCCAATGTTGTTTTGCGCAGGGGTTGGAGAGAAGAGGGACTTTTGCCTGCTCAGACGGAGAAGTCCGTCCACTAGCTGCTGTTTCTGAGTCCCAGCGTTGCCCAGATGGAAAGTCTTTGCCAGAGCTTTGAGTTCCGGGGCAGGCAGGAGATCCAGAGCCTCCCCTAACTCCTCAAGGTCACTTTCTTTGATATACAAAGACAGCACAGGAGGGCATCAACAAGAGAAAAACAGAAAATGTACATGTTTGGAGTGATGTGGTGGTTTCATCAGCACAACATAAATGCTGTATTATACATGCTTTTTTTGTATAACAATGTTACAAAGTGCTTAGAAACTTAAAGGTGACATACAAACCAATTAATGCAGAAATGCAAGTTTATAAAAATGAGTTTTTAGCAGAGATTTAAAGGAGGTCACTGAGGTAGAAAGTCACATTTCAGCAGGAAGACTGTTCCAGCATTTGGGGGTCCTTGGGGAGCAGTGGAGGATTTTGTGCAGAGTAGAAGGGGGGCACGAGCCTTTCCTAGTAAGCATTGGCTGATGTATTTCACATATGAACTCCTTTGTTTCCTATCTTTCCTCACTCTCTTCCTCAACCTCTTTACCACCTTTGAGTAACAGCAGTTACAAACCAGGAGGGATTTTTTTTTAAAGAGTTTACATTTGATTCACACGTTTTATTATGTTTCTTAGCTAAACCTGCAAAACTGTAACCAACACAAAATATACATACATATATAGCTTATATATGGCACATTTCTACCTCAAAGGACAAAGTGCTATACATATGTGCATCTCATTCATCCTGCAAAGCCCTGGCCTGCACATTGAGAGCAACTTGGGGTTCAGTGTCATGCTCAAGGACCGCCCTAACTCTTGAGCCACAGTCGCCCCCTCATTGACTGCAGTTACGACAGTCATGACGAGGAAATAAGAGCGGCAACGTGAATATACATATATAAATAAGTCATTCAAGAGGTTTTAGCTGACTCTCTCCAAAACATCAAAATATATTATTTGGAATCATTTACCTGTCTGTAGGAAACCACCTTGAACCAGCTCTTCAGCAACAGGTCCCAGATCACTGCTTATCTCTTCATAATCCAGTTTATTCACTTGGAGCCACTTGAGTTTCCTCTGAAAGAGTCTCACATACAGCTTCTGCCCCATGACTTTTAGAGAAAGAAAATACATGTGAGTGATGAGGCCTTGCTTACATGAAAGAAGAATGGCTGAGTGATATTGGAGCAAACCTGAGAGCTTCTCAAACGCGTGTACGATCGACATGTCAAGCTGGTCGAACAAAGCCCCGTCGTCCTCATTCTCCAGGACAGCCTGTAGTACGGTCCGGAAGTTACGGAGGTAGTAGGGAAGCCGTGGGGGGTGAAAGCTCTCGACAGCCTGGTCACTAGCCGTGTTCTCAACACAAGACTCTGCAAGTGAATAGCTACTGATCGCTGCAGCACTTGTCTGACTTGTTTGCTCTGAACCCAAAGGGGGGTCACGAGTAGTAGTAGTAGTAGAAGAAGGTACCTCAGTTTTAAGAAGATCTGTATCAGTTGCCTCTGCTATACTTTCACTAGATAACACCTCCTTTGGCTCTCGGCTGCTGCCCTCGATTTTGATTTTCTTTGGGAAACCAGACACCCTGCCAGTGGAAGTCGTTTCCTTTTTTCTCTTTGAAAGTTTGGAGGAAGAAGCGTGCAGCTTTGGAGCCACCAGTTTTTGAACCGTCTCTGATTTAGATGATTTGTGTTCAGGATTTTGTCCTTTGTCTGAACATATTAGATTTTGAACTGCTGTTGGAGTGTCTGCATCACTTGTTGTGAGGTCAATGACTGTCACACAATCTTTTTTATCTTCCAAACTCTGAATCAGAAGATTTTCTTTCTGCGAGCTGCTGAGTGTCTCAGAAGAATATTTCTCCTTTTCACAATACGTCGGCGCATGTTTATCCTCTGTCTGTGTCCTCTCAGGTACCTTATGACATTTCCTAGATAGCTTGGAGGAAAGGCTTCCCAGGGAAATCGTCCTCACCACACTTTTGCTGTTTATCTTCCGTGGTGCCTGGTGAGAGTTATTCTTTTTGAAATAAGGGCTGGTTTTGGTCTCTTTGACTTCTTCTTCCTTGTTCGACTCCACCTCTGGGGACTTTGGGGGATTCCTTCTGGGTGACAGCTGGATGCTTGGCATGACACTATTACTTGCTGAGGCGGCACTGCTGTCTCCTCTCTCAAAGTTCTGACATTGCAAATCAATGTGCTCATTGATCTTGAATCTTGGTACCAACTGGCCGCACAGGGGGCAGGCCAGCTTAGGTGGAGGCTGGCTGCTGAAGAACGAGGTGATTGGAGTTGTGGTGGCAGTACTGGCAGAAATCACAGCTTTGACGTTGCCTTTCTTCTTGCTCTTGGACAAGGACAAACCTGGCTTGAGTTTGTCTTTGTTGGCTCTCTCGGACATGATGCAAGTGGCGTTGCTCGATAAAAAGCTTCGTGTTTTTTGGACGTTTTTCTTTGTTGCATGAGGACGATTGTCGGTGTGGACAGGGCTGACGATGCTATTGCTCTGTTTAGCTAACTTAAATTCTAACTTAGCTCAAAAAGAAACACTTCATTTTAAATTGTCACACATTCGTAGCTTTTGATGCTTCACATATGCAAAAACGCCAACAACAAAAAATCCATACAAACATTGCCAATGGTTCAAAACAGAAGCTAACATACCGGTAACAGAAGAGCTGCACGATAATAACATTTCAATCCCGCGTCTCAGGCTTAACCAGCGGAGCGCAGAAGGACCTGTAGGGTGTAGTAATCGATCCCAACTACATCGATATTTTCTACCTAAATCAAAATAAAGAAATACATCTGAAATCTTATTCTAGACGTTGTAGAATATGTTAATTAAAATAAATTGTTTTATAATGCAAAACTATACGAATCACCGCGTTTACGATATATAAGAAATAAATATTGTTTAACTGCTGTAAATTAAAACGATACGGTTCAGTTATGCAGACGTAGCATATGTTTGACTACGTACTCATTATGCCTCTCGCAGTGTTATTTGCTGGGGGTACAGAGCAGTGAGCACATGATGGGGGGTGTATTTTCTACACAGGTTCCTGGGCTGCTGTGCGGCTTTTATTCAAAAATCACCATTCCGGAGAGCAATCTGATCTGATCAGCACACGGACGTTTTACAAGGAGGGCCGCCGACGGGACTGATGTTGGTAAGTGGCACACGGAATTATCCTACAACAAATGTGCAGAAAATAAATCTTGTAGAGATGCAAAAAGGCCTGTCTGGCTTCCGATACCAGGGCTGAAGACAATGCTGGATGTGCTCCTCTGGTACAACATAAGCCCATAAACTGGATGTCAGCGTGGTGCAGTCTCGATGCTTCAAATCAAGGTCGATGTGAATTGCAGCAGTAGGATAATATTGCTTCCAGATGGTGAAAACAGAAGTGTGTGTGTATGTATGTGTGTGGATATGTGTGTGTGTGTGTGTGCGTGCGTGTGCGTGTGTGGAGGGAGTCAACTCCATCAGCGTGCTATATGCGTAGGAATATATCCGATTATTTTATCGATATGTAGGTAGATGGGAATGCGGCGTCCACTTGTGGGGAAACCGGAGCAACCACAACAACCACTCCTGCAGCTGCGGCAAAGTTCGGCGTAATGGGTTCATCAAATACCACCACGAATACGCCAAGGGCAGGGCGTGAAATCTTAAACCTCAATTCAAGTTTATTGTCTTTAATTACCACTTCAGCACCATGGAGAGGTCATGATTAGGTCCGCGTGTTACACTGTATCGGAGTACAGAGGTTAGGTTTTTGTACTCACAATACCGTAATCTCAGTTTCATTACCATCTGAACAACACCGTGAACTGTTGGGATTTATTGTGTTTAGTGTGTTAAAGCCAAATCATATCCAGAAGCGTTTTTCCAGTTCAGCCACAAGCTCAGATGGTTCATGTTCAGATGAGGGTGTTGACATGTTTAGACTGGGCGGGTATCAGACACTGTGTTCAGTGTTACAGCTCTAACAGGCCTACATTCAGTACTAATCAAGTAATAAAGCCTTAATTCCCAGACTGAGAGCACCAGTGTCACATTTAGCTTTTATTTAGTTTAAAATCAAAATATGATCTATTGAGGATTTTTGTTTTTTATGGTGAATTGACAAAATCTCTTCGTAATGTCCTTATGTGGGTGTACTGTAGGGCTGCAACTAGCAGCCAATCTGCCAGTTATTTGGTGATTAATCGATTTTTTTGTTTGGTCTATAGAATGTCAGAAAACACCCATCGCATTTTCCCAGAGCCCAAGGTGATGACTCAAAACAGCACAAAACTCCAATTTGACTAGAAAGGAAATCACATTTGAGAAGCTGGAACCAGTTAATTTTGGCATTTTTGAAAAATGACTTAACTAAACCAGTTATCCGAATTGTTGCACGATAAATTTTCTGTCAATCGACTAATCAGTTCAGCTCTATAGTACTGTATATAACCTAGTTTGATTTAGTGTAACAGTGTCGTGATTGGTACATTTTCCTTTTTGTTTGGTCCCTTAAACAACAAAACTCATAAGAAAGAGAGATGAGTGCAAAAAAAAAAAGCTTTCCACAAGCTTCTTGTGTAATTTGTTGTAACAAACAACATTGTTATTGTTACTGTGGCAGTATATGTTCATTTGCAAATATGCAGGATGTTGTGTTGTGCTTTAGTCCAGGGCAAACATCCATTCAGAGATGCTATTCAAATGTCAAAATGATGAAAAACACTAACCACATTATATAAATGTTTCAGGGATGAGTTTGTAAGTGAAGGCATACTTTAAGTAGAAAAGTAACAATGATTTTACATAAGAAAACCATCACATGCTACTAGCCTGACTCAGTTACAGCTTTCCTGTTCTGCAGGACGTCAAGACAAAATTAGAGCAGACACAAAAAAGCAAGATGACAGATAACAAACAACATCAGCAGTCAGCACAGACAAAAGGACGGTGCATGTGGGTCTTAGATGGTGTATAAGTAATAGATGGACGTGCGTTATCACGACTTTAATGAATGGCTACTGTTTGTCCTTGAAGTGGGGTCTTTTCTGTGTTACTTTAAAGTGTGAAACAGAGACTTTTCTCTGATATAATAGGGGATTCTCATTCATAAGTGTGTAAAACAATCTTTGATCGTATGTTGTTTAATTGTGGTGTGGTGTGAAGTGCTCGAGAGATGCTCTGGGACTGAATTTTAATGAAACATTTTTTGTAATTATGGAAGAAAGAGACGCATAACCTCAACCTACATTTTGTTGGTTCCAGTGAAGAAATTAGACACGATTCATGTAAATACCTGTATAAAACATAATATTTGTTCAATTATTTTTCTGGTTGTATGTGAAAAAAGGCAGTAGCAGATTGTAGAGAGTATGAATTTGCCATTGAAGAAGAGAGTATAATGCAAGCATCTCAAAGATCTAATTTTGGTTTTCTATTAATGTTCACAGGGTTGAGGGTAGTGGGCTTACAGGGCCAGTTATGGCTCATGGAAAAAGGCCAGGAACCATCTCCAAAATATTGGCTCCCAGCCCTCCACCGTGCCCCGGTCCAGAACTCAGTAAACAAAGCCAAGAAGAGCAGCGAGGTGTGGTGAGGGAGGCGTCCGAGCAACCACCGTGTACCGTGAAGGATGATAACAATGATCAGCTGACTCCTCCTGTCCCTGCAAACCACTATTACGCGAGCTGTGACCCTAGTCCTGAGGACATGGAGGACACCTGCTCTGAGTACGACAACGTGGGCTCTGATGTTGAGCAGGACTATGATCAGGTGCTGCATTTAAACAGAGAGGGCGTTGTGGACATGAGGTACTACAAACAGTACTGTCCTGAGGATGGTGGCTATATAAAGCATGCAGTAGGTGATAATATTAACGAGAACAGCAGTGCTGACCAGTTCACTGCCAGGCCTCGTCATGGCACAGAAACATGTGAGGGACCACAATCCGACATCAAACCTCACAAGATGGCCCGCCGCTTTAGGTCGCATTGTGCTCCAGCTGCTGCGGACGAAGCAGACGGGGAATCGGAAAAGGGCCAGGAGAACAGGTTCTTCTTCAGTGACGGGGATGAGATAGAAGAGGTGCTGGACGGGGCCAAATTTATAGAGGATTTAGAGGAGACGGAGAACAATGTTCAAATCCTTTATCAGGACAATGAGAATGAAAGAATTAGAAAGGGAGGTGATGAAGGGGAACGAGAAGATGACACCCGAGTCGCAAGAAACCATAATATCCCAGGAGCCACAAAGAAGTGTGAGTCGTCTCACATGGGTTCAAAGGAGAAAGAGAGGCAGGGTAAAGGACGAGGGAGGAGGGGAACAGGAGAGGACATTGAGCATATTACCTCTGGGATCAAAGGATGCGTGACCAACAGCGCCGAACAGCGTCCAAAGACATCGTCAAAGGACGGGAAAAGAGCTGCTGTGCGGACCAAAGCTAGGTCTGGTTCCAGTAAGCAACATCCTCCTCCACCACCTCGTCGTTCCCATGGTCCGTCGCCTGCCGACACCCAGAAGCCCCAGCCCCGTAGAGAGATCCCGCCTGTTCCCAGACCCAGTCCCCCCTCTGCTAACAGCCGGGAGAGCGAGCCCAGGGTTATCAAACCATCTCTGGCTCCTCATCACACACCGGAGCAACAGAGGGAGCCTCTTGAGGAGATGCAGAGACGGCCAGAGAAACCCCAGCAGGTAACCAACACAAATAGGGCAGGTCTTTGTCAGATCTCATCCCCTGTGGCTTGTGTTTGTTAGTGTGTCTGCACAATCTACCATCACAGTGTCCCAGAGTGAATAAAGTAAGATTTTCATTACATGCTTTGCTGCAAATAGTCTTTGTCGCCTTTTCCCCACGGGGTTCTCATCTATACAGGACAACAACAAAACATTTAAAACAGGGCTTGCCTCAGTTAAAACAGACGTTTGTACACAACAGGGTGAGAAGCCAAGCACAGCTGTGACACCCGAGGACTTTCCAGAGCAGCCAAGGGGCCCTCAGTGCCCAGAGCTCCTCCCTGCAGAGGAGAACAACACACCCAAGGTGAAGACTTATTACACATCATCTAAGATATCGGATTTGTCAAAGATGTGATCGACCCTCTTTTTATTTATGACCACGTAGTTTTTGCTAACTTTTTTGTTTTTTTATTCACACTAGAGTTTGGAGAATGCTTTTGTAACTACTATATACAGTATGGTATTTTTACAAATATTTGCTGTAATAATAGATATGGCTGAAATGTCTTCTTGAGTACTATTACCATAGAAATGTCTATCTTATTGACATGTTAACTTATTTTAAAGAAAACGCAGGAAGCTGCCGCTTTCCCCAGCTTTGAGGATGGTAATTATCTCTAACACTTTGTAGTTTTTATAATTCTTTGCAGCACATTACAATGTTTTACAATGCAAGCCTTGTGTTTTGCTGCATAGTCCCAGGTCCCTGTGAGCCAGAAGATCTTATTGATGGGATCATCTTTGCTGCTAACTACCTTGGCTGCACTCAGGTGTTGTCTGATAAAAATCCATCCAAGTCTGTCCGCATGTCCCAGGCCCATGAAGCTGTCAGTCGTATCAAGGTAATCTGCCTCTTCGGGGAGCCGGTCGTTAGCATCCATTAGATTTTTTTTTAAATATATATTCAAATGCAGATTTTGGCAACCAGATTGGCCTTGAATCAGTTGTTTTTGCCATTAGACAAGTTGCCTTTTACACTTTAGCCACCAAACTAACAGAGATACAGGCGTGATTCCAGATCTTGAAAGTGAGCTTGCAGGTTTAAAAATGTAATCCGATGTCTCTGGGTATAACAGCAAGGCACTTGTAGAGGCTTGTGCTCCCAAAGTGCCTTTTACTTTGGATTTCAACATATGAATGGATTACTTAAGTGCATATGTTCCTGGATTGCCTGCTGACTTATTTAAGGGTAAGCCATGCAGCAGAGTCACTTTGCTACCACACGGTGGAGCTGTTACATGCCTTTTTTGCTCACCTGCCCATGTTGGTTTTCTTGTTAATGAGCTGAAAGTTTGCTTTGGGAGATTATAGTACAGAAATATCAAATGTCTGATTAAAACAAAATTGTATTTGTTTAAAAGAGCCAAGATGAAGACTCTCAAATGGTGACAGAAGTGGACCTGTTTATCTCCACCAAAGCTGTCAAAGTGCTGAATGCTGACACACAGGTTAGTAACTGTTACATCTGTGTGTGTTGATTCAGCCTCCTTTCTGTGTTTAATCATTTTAGCGAATCTATTTTCAGACATAATGAGTAATGATTGTCACGTTGTTTGCTCCACATAGGAGACAATGATGGACAGTGCCTTGCGTACTATCTCATATATCGCGGACATCGGCAGTATTGTGGTTCTGATGGCACGGAGGCGCATGTCTCAGGCCTCATCAGAGGATCTCTCAGAATCTCCAGACTCTGCCAGCGAAGGGAAGAGTCAGTACAGGATGATCTGCTATGTCTTTGAGTCAGAGGATGTAAGTGTTTGCTGCCTAACTGCGCATACATTTTGTGTTTTGTTTGTGATATTTGTTCAGTGGTCACTTAAACCATTTTGATCACCTCCTTGCTGTTGTCAAATGAGTAGTTTTTTCCCAAACGCTCTCCTTCCCACAGGCGCAGCTCATTGCACAGTCCATCGGTCAGGCTTTTAGCGTGGCCTACAGAGAATTCCTGCGAGCCAATGGCATCAACCCGACCGACCTGAGCCAGAAACAATACAGTGACATAATCAACTCCCAGGAAATGTACCACGATGACCTTGTCCATTTCTCAAACTCAGACAACTGTAAAGAGGTGCAACATTTTTTGTTTGACTGTGGGGGAACTGTGGATTATGATTGATGGATTTCCCTTAACATAAATGCCTCTTACCAGAATCTCATAAATCTTTGAAACTCTGACATGTAAAATTCACAATATGCTTGAAAAGGATTAAGAAATGCTTGTATTCTGCGTTCCAGCTGTATGTGGAGAAGCAGAAAGGGGAAAGCCTTGGTGTGGTGATTGTGGAGTCTGGTTGGGGTTCCATTCTGCCCACCGTCATCCTGGCCAGTATGCTGAACAGCGGCCCTGCTGCTCGCTCTGGAAAACTCAGTGTTGGGGACCAGATTATGTCCATCAATGATACCAGCCTGGTGGGGCTGCCACTTGCCACCTGTCAGGGTATCATCAAGGTACGGAGCGTATAAAGGCGCCTTCAGTTTTTACATTTTCAGTATTCATTCTGTTTTCACTTGGAAAGTAACTTTTTTTGGACACCAATGAAGCTTTAAGGCACAGAGGAATTAGCTATATCAGGCTTTGGCTTCGGGTCAAGTTGTTAGTGGGATACACTCATTGTTGGTTGTGGTCTTTTCATGTTTGGACATGTTACTGTAACATTAATGTGTTTTCTTGTTTTTTGGGGACATGGTCCAGGGTCTGAAGAATCAGGTGAAGGTAAAGCTGAGTATTGTGAGCTGCCCTCCTGTCACCACCGTCCTCATTAAGAGACCTGATCTTAAGTTCCAGCTGGGTTTCAGTGTGCAGAATGGCATTGTGAGTAAGCCCTTGCTAGTATGAAGCATGAGGTTAAACTTTAGGTTGAGGCTCAAAATGAATGGTTGACAACTTCTGAAGAGCACCACTGGTTTTAAAGATGATGTATGCTACAGTACATATACAGTTACATATAAAATGTCTTTTTCACATCCACAGATTTGCAGTCTGATGCGAGGTGGCATCGCTGAGCGAGGTGGTGTTCGTGTTGGCCACAGAATCATTGAAATAAATGGTCAGAGTGTTGTTGCCATGGCACACGAGAAGATTGTTCAAACCCTGTCTGTCTCGGTGGGTGAGGTAAGAACTCCTCGTGTCACAAGATGGCAATTTTCACTGATTACTGCACCGCACAAATCACTGTACCAGGACTTTTAAAGATATACGTACAGATTAGATCAGTTTTACGTAGATTGGTTACGGGCCCAGAATATTGGGACATACAAGAATTCAGCACACATTCAGTCAATAAATAATATTCACAAAAGCCCTTGGTAAAAAGGACAGAGTAAAGTATTTAAATCTTTATGCAAAAGATAAAATCGAGAAAAAACACAATGGATGCTGTGTTTTAAAAAAGTAGTCTGACATCTGAGAAATATGCTTATTCGCTTTCTTGCTGAAGGTTAGATAAGAAGATCTATAACACTCTCATGCCTGTACAGTAAATATAAAGCTACCACCAGCAGCTGGTTAGCTTAGCATAAAGACAAGGGCACATTTTGTTACTTTTGGACAGAGCCAGGCTAGCTGTTAGACCCTGTTTCCAGTCTTTTAGCTAAGTTAAGCTAACTGGCTGCCTGGCTTCATATTTATCATACAGATATTAGAGTGGTGTCAGTCTTTTTATCTAACTGTATTTCCCAAAATGTCTAATGCTTAACACTATTCATTTCATTTGTAGATTCAAGCCCAAATAAATTATTCTGTCTGTTTATTATAAACAAATTGCTTAATTTGTGTCCAGGTCGTTTTCTTTATCAATAATTCTCAGTCTTCTTCATTGCTGACACATTTCGCCAGCTGTTAACATACTGTGATTTTGTATTTGTTTGTTTTCCCAGTTTCACCCAAAATATATCTTCATTAAAGCCATAAAAGCTTATGATTTGTCAGTATTGGATCCAAAGTGTCTTCTGTCTCTCCGGTGGCACAGAAGGGAGTAAATTAGGCCCGGATTCAAGTGATGTGATTACAACTCTGCCTCTATTAATGGGCTCTTGAGTTGACAGTGTAATCGTACTCGCTGCTCCCATCTCTGCCCTTCTGCCAGATCAACATGAAGACGATGCCTGCTGTGATGTTCAGACTTCTGACAGGACAGGAGACGCCTCTCTACATATAGAGACCCTTCATGCGTCAGCCCACTGTAGTTCTGCATGTCTGGCTGCGTGGAGGGGATGGACAGATGATGGACAGGTGGCTCAGTGGGACGAGGATAATTTATTTTTCTATCACTTTTTTTTTCTCCGGCCTCTTGTTGCAATGCTGTAAAGAACATCCAGTTCTCATTTTCAGGTTTTATCTTGAATTACATTGTCATAATGGCCTTACAATGTGAATACTGTAGTACTAAATGTGAGTTTCTGGTGTGTGAAGAGAAGTAGCTTTAAGGTCATGATTATTTTCTTATGAAGAGATAAATTAGTACATTTATTTTTTATTTAGTCATTTTTATAATGTGTATGAGGTTTAAAAATGTACTTCTACTATAAATACTTTGGATTACTCAAGGACTTGTTTGGGATGGCCATATTACTCCTACAGTATATGCATGTTATTATGAGGAATTAATGACCAGGGATTCATTCTCAGTCTGACATGATAATCTATTACAGTAAATATTAAAAGAAAATAATAATATGCCGTACAAAGGCACTGAACTATGTGTATTATGGTGACGCTGAAGGCCAAAGACACACCTACGTTTCAAAGACATACAGTATGGGTGAGCATTACCTTTACCAGAGCGTGTAGTACAAGAATGTATCAAAATATACATATCTGAATGAATGTAATGTTATACCACACTAAGAATACAATCTCACTGCTGAATGCTTGTTGTTGTTTTGTTTTTTTATTAAAGTGTTAATGCAAAAGAGTACTTACAGACAGACAACATAAAGTACATTTGCCTGGATTAGAGACTAATCGTATTGTTCTTATTCAAGCAGTTATTCATTCTTCCTCTTGTGTTTTCACATTTATTTGGATCTTAGAAGCCGTGAAAGAAGAATACTTCAACCAGTGACACCGCTCAGTAAATGTGCACAAATTAAACTACATGTCGCCATGGCAATGTGTAGGAATTGCTCATCATACATTTCTAATGAAAAAAACAGTTGAACAATGACAGACCTATAATTCATATATTAGTGAATTTACACATATTGTATGGATCCCATACAACTTTAAAAATTGTACTTCTTCAACTTCTACAACTTCTTCAACATGACAATGAACTTTACAAATACATTTATTCACAGTTATTATTTACAACACAACCCTTCCAGGTTCACATAGATAATTAAAACAGGTGTAGAATTCACACAGTCAGCAGAAATATTGTATATAATACAAGAATTGGCTGGAGAAGCTCCCTGAGGGAAACCTTTATATATGTTCCTAAAACACAGAAAAAAACACAGTCAATAAGCAGCAAATGCAGGAAAAATATTTTTTATGATATATGGGCATAAAAATGCAGCGCTCTAGAGTCAGGATGTATATATGCTGTGGTGGCCATAATCGCAGTGATTCATTTTATTATAATTACCCTTATTATTACTGCATTGGTCACATTTTTTAAATGTCCCAATTTAAAATTGAATATGTATTTTGCAGCAATAAATTTAAATCAAAGTCAAGTTTTCCAACTAATTCATAAAACAGAATAATACACTGTTGCTGCTTGTAAAAGAATGACTAAAGTTTTTCCCTCTCAGATTCACCAGCTTACCGTCTTGATATTTGATGTCAATGGCGAAATTGTCACTCCATCAAGGAAAACTGAATTCAAGTAGCCCTCCCCATAACAAACGTCCTCATCTTCATAACTGTCGACACTGAAAGCCTCTTTTATCTTCTCTGGTATCAGGAAATCCAACATAACCACCAGAATACCAATGATGGTGCACAGCACACCTGTAAATAATTTTCAGTTAGTAAAAATCATTACACTTCAGTAGGCTTTGTACGCCTGCTTGATATACAAAACATATAAAACTGAATATGCAGCGTCTTATTTTTACCTGTAGCCAGAGCCAGCCAGAATGAATGGCTGTACTCGGTTTCAAAGGAGTTAGTTCCAATGGTGAAAACACACTGTGGCACGTTCATGATGGTGGAGAAGGAGGCCATGGAGAAGAAGATGAAGGCAGCGGTGGCCACCATCATGTACCCAGCGTACAGAATGACCGGCATGGAGAGCAGGATATTGGCGAGCATCCAGCAGCAAAACGCCGTCCTGTAAAAGTGTGGAGCCATTTTAATTATTGATACTTTTAACCACCATCAGCTGAAACTGACTACATTAATATAACTTCAAAACTGTAAGCAGGTATTGATTGTGTTACCAGAGGGTTGCAGAGGCGTATAGTCCAGAGTATCTGTACTGAAAGATGAGTCCACATGTGCTACTCAGGGTGAATTTCTCAGCGATGTACAGGATGGGGTTGGGTAAACCTTTCTCAAGAGCTTCCTCATACTCTTCTTCAAAAGTGTCATGCCAGCTGAACATCTCATTGTAGTCAATGGTCTCATTGAACTGTACGACAGGACTCCCTAAGAGAGAAAAGAGGGGCAGATTTATGCACATGCAGATTACAGATTCTTAAAACGCCAACATTTTATATACAAGATAGATTTTTTTCAGAGCGAGAATACTGACATGTTATTGCAAAAACTGGAGTTGTGTTTTTTACTTTTTATGACAGAACTTGCAGGAAAATTTGATCAGACTACTGAGACAACATCTTAATCAAAGATCCAAGTTAAAAACATTTAAGCTGCCGGTATGAGTGAGTGCATGGTATTATTCATTAAATTTACACACAACAGCAGCAACAGTGACTCACCTTTTAGTGTAACATTAATGCCATACAGTCCAACATGCAGGCCGATCTCGGCATTAACCACTGCATTGCTGAAAGACTTGTAGGTGGCATTAGTGGTCATTCTGGCCTCAGCCCAGTTGTTAGTAAAATTGAGCGCTGCGGAGAACACGGGACACAAAGGTGAATGATGGTGGCTGGAACAGGAAACTGTGATTTATTCAGCAAAAATGATAAGAATACTAAACTCACCCACTATCACCACACCTATGAACAAGCTGATAATTATTCTGAACATCCAGAACAGCCTCTGACAGGAAGAGAGAGCAGAATTCAAATTATTTCAGGCGTATTGAATAAAAAAGGCGAGCACAGTTAATTTATGGCATTGAAATGCGATGTTGTCATTATTTTGCACTTTCAAAACCCATCAAGCACAGAAGGAGACAACAATTATGAGGTTTTGTGATGTGATTGCAGTGAGTAATAGTTTATCTTATGTGTTGCACTCACCGACTTCCCTCGTATCCCTGGCAGAATGAGAAGAAGACTGACTGCTAGCACAAGGAAGACCAGAATAATTGTGAGCAAGCTGCCACTGAAGATGAAGGAGGTCCTTTGTAGAGAGTAGAATGGGTAAATGTCATCGTAGAAAGTCATCTTAGCTCCGGATCTTACCGACACAACTGAGACTAGACAGTTTAACAGAGAAGACAGTGTTAGAGGTGGGGTTCTCAGTTTCCTCGAGATGAAGAGATAGCAGCTCTTGTTCCTAACAGTAGATGAGAGATAAGGGATGGGACATAATTAATGCAGTGTAGCCTAAAACCATCTAACATTCCCTGGCACTGTGTATCTTTACTGCAGAGACATTAATGCATCTGTTTAATGCACAAAAGCATGCAATTCTATACATCTTTATATCTATATCTATTTGGCTGCATCCTGATTTTAATGCATTCATTTGAACCTAAATGAGAAGAAACATAAAAAAATAAAAAAAATTAATCAAACACAGAAAAGGTAAAAATACAAAAGATCTTTCTTACCCAGTAGTTGAAAGACCAGGACGAAAGAATTGTGAAGTGTGAATGTTGAGGGAACATACACTTCTTTTATACCACCAGACCCCTTTGTGTGGCTGAGAAGGAGGATGCATTTACTGGAACACTGTGGAAAAGAGGTGTGATCCAAAAATGACCATTCCCATATGGGCGACACAGGTCACATGCAGTTTGTGATAAGGTGTGCAACACATGTTGGCTTTAGTATTGCACCATCCCTCACCTGCACCACGTCTTCTGCACCACATTTCAGCCTCTACAGTGGGTAAGACTCAACTATTTCATCTTTTCCTATCAAATAAAAAGAGATAAAGGAATACTGGACATCGTCTTTGGATGTCTGCAGTCTACGTACATGACGAAGAAGAAACGTGTCAAAGTTTTGTAAAGTTTTTGCTGGTCATTCAAGCAGGCAAAAGGCGCCAACTCTGTTGTTAGACTTCCAGTTTTTTCTGCCAAATCAACAAAGTATATTACATGGAAATATAATAGCAAATGTCAGTTACCTTTACCTTGACTTTCCAGAAGCTCTTCACTCCTCTTGTCTGCGGACTGAGCTGAGGAGCATCTCTCGCATCAATGGATTTGCGTAAATGGGTTTGGAGGATCTGTGCAGTGGTTGGCTTGGTGCTCTGTGTCAGTGAACGTAAGTGGACAGAAGTTGTACTTCATATTCAGAGCCACTTCACTCAGTTAAAGTAGTCATTTGCAGTAAGAAATGCTGTTTAAACTCGACATGTCTTGGACAGATTCACGCTGTGAAAAAACCTGGGAGGTTCCACGCTTTGACGGCTGGTACAACAGTTTGGGAAATCCTCGACGAGGAGCTGTCGGTAAGTTGCCAAATTGTGCAGCAGCAGCAGCAGCAGCAGCAGCAACAGTAGTATCTGCAGCAGCCTGCCAACACACCTGGTCACCGCAGTGTGTTTGTGCCCGCGCAGGTTCTCACCTCGTGCGCCTCGTGCCAGCGCATTACTGGGACGGAGTCTACCAAGCTGTGCAGGAGCCGCTGCTGCCAAATCCCCGCAGACTGAGCAGCCTGCTGGCTAAGGGGCCCTCCGGTCTGCCCTCAACACGCAACCAGACCGTGCTCTCTCTCTTCTTTGGTAAATACATAATGCATGTTGTTGCACTGAAGTGGAAAAAAAAGATAGCTCCCACCCATGTCTTACCGAAATGCAGGTTCAACACAGGTCTAAGATTTTAATATTATCATTAAAGACGATACTGAGTCAGATTTTATTAAAGCTGATACTAAACCAATAATATGTCGAGATATTCACCTGAACTTTCTATGTGAATGTTTTTTTTTTGTAGTAATGACAATTATTTTCACTTTTCAGGTTATCATGTGACTTTTGAAATGTTTGACTCAAGAACTCCTGGGTGTCCACCTGAGTTCATGAACATCCCAGTCCCAAAAGGTGACCCCATATTTGACCCTACTGCCACCGGAAACGTCCTGCTGCCCTTCCAGAGAGGACCATGGGACAAAGAGTCTGGCCAGAGTCCTAGTAACCCTCGCACGCAGGTGCTGACTCTTGTCAATATGAAGTTACACCTTTAGGCTTACTATTTTACAATTCACTGTATATGTGAATAGTACATGTACAGTAAATGTAACTCTTTGCATTATGTTACACTACATTTTCCTGTCTCGAAGTGCAATAATTTGAGAAAAAAAAATACAACCCATGCAGGTGAACTCGGTGACAGCATGGATGGATGGCAGCTCCATCTATGGCCCCTCCACGTCCTGGTCTGACTCCCTGAGAAGCTTCTCTGGAGGGCTCTTGACTTCAGGCTCTGAGTGGAAAATGCCAAATGAAGCAACAGGACACAGTTTCATGTGGAGCGCCGCTGACCCCTCTACAGGGGATAATGAACCCGATGGCCTTTATGGTGAGACATGTTATACTTTATACTTATGATCTTATCTGCACCAAATACTAAATACAGACAGTGGTGTTTATATCATCATTAAAGGGCCACTATACTGACTCCTACTGTATGTCATTGATTAAAGGAACAGTTCACTTAAAAGCACAGTCAAACATCATTTCCTTCTTACCTGGAGTGCAGTACATCCAAACATATTAAGTGTGATTTATGAAAGGTATGTTCGTTGATGCTCAACGTAAAGCAGTGGAGCTCAGATACATTTAAGTTATACCCTTTAAAGCACCAAAACTCAACAGTAATGTCTCTTTTCAAGTAGTATGACACAGCTGTTCACAGTTGTCCACAGCGCCCCCTTAAAAAAGCACTTTCCAGTGAAAGTAGGTCATTATATTTTGAAACGGATGTTGCTTTTGAATTTTTCAGATGTAACTTTTTGACGTTTTGAGCTTCACAAACTGGTTGCATTTCATGTAGAGCTCAGCATATCACACCAAAACTATGTGGATGCATAGATTTTACTCAAGTTAAACTTGAATTTGGCCAAACCATACCTTTAAACAATCTGGTCTTTTCACACTGTGTGTGGCAATGTCCACCCAATCGATACTGCAAGATGCAGAAAACAAACAGCAAGAATCTCTTGCAAATATTATTTATCCCAGGTCTACTTTGATCAAGGTGGAAGCCTGCAAGTCTGAGTCAAGAGAGGCCATGTCTGACGTATCTTATGACTCTTTAATTATTGTGTAAATGGCATGTCACAATCACCACAGTAAATCCTTCTCTGTATAGCACAGAGGATGCCATTCCAGTGTCATGAAACCAGTGTTTTGTTGCTTGTGTTGTTGAAGGTGCGTAGTTATTATCTGGGGCGGAGGCGGAGGATCTTCTCCTGTTGTCACCGCTCTGTAGTCACGTCCTTAAAAACAAACCAAATTATGATTCCATTAGTGGTCAGAGATCCTCATCAATTAATACATAGGATGCGTCACACTATACACATATGGTGCAAACTATTTGTGAATTTGGGGCAGTTTTCTGTATAAAAAATGTTACGTGCACAGCATACTCTGTTTTTTGAGTTGCAGCTGATGTTAATTGACATGATGGAATAGCAGAATTCCCTATAATTTGTGCCATCTTTTGTGTCCAGAGTTGGGAAATGCCTGGGCCAATGAGAACATGTTCACTGCAGCAGAGGGGATTATCTGGTTTCGCTACCACAATTATGTAGCCTCCAAACTGCATGAGGAACACCCAGAGTGGGCAGACGAAAAGCTGTTTCAAAACGCCAGGAAGATCGTTGTGGCCACATTCCAGGTAGAAGAAAAAGTCACCATGTAATCCTCTCGCTGCAGAGGTGGTGATTTAATTTGCACTCTGGAAAGAGCGAGGTTGCATCAACTCCAGGTGGTCGTGATTTTATGGATGAAATTGATGGTTTTAGTTTAAGGTTGATGCATCATCTCTCACTTGTTTGATTAGTCGAGTGTATGCCTCTGCAAGAACTGCCCTGAACAACATTACACACAAGTTATTACTTTTTTACTTTTATTAAAAAACAATAGTTAACAAAACTATTTAAAATCAAGCAATAGTTTTGGTTATATCAAATCTAAAAAAGCAAGCTACAATCATACAATCAGGTTTCTTATACTATATGTAGAAACTGTTCAAAAAAGGAATAAAAATAATCTGCTTGCAGGATATATTATCATCAAACCCTGTACTATTATGATCAGTTTAAGTGTGCATTAAAAAAATCAGAAGTAACTTTTATCCCTCCTATTTTTCCCACACAGAATATTGCTCTCTACGAATGGCTGCCTGGATATCTTGGTGACGAAAAGCTGTCTCCTTACCCAGGTAAGACTCAGCCAGAGTGCGTGTGCGTACAAGTGGAGGGCAACATGTAATGCACTGGTGACCACAAGCCGTGGTGAGGTGAGCTATCGTTGGTGGTGTTTGACAAATATGTGCTCTGTCAGCAAAGCATTAACCTAAGTCTCCTTCTTCTGCTGAATAGGCACCCGCAACTGAAGAAAGTTACAGATGCGCTTATCACCTTAATCGCTCTTTTTCATAGCTGTATTGCTTTTGTTGCCTCACTTTGACCATTTGGATGATGATATAGCGTGAACATTTTTTTCAATTCAGGTTGTAGTTTACTTATTAGTTATTTTGTTCTCCTTCTATTGTTTTGTGTTATATTCTAATTTATCTTTATACAGGTTACCAGAAGTTTGTTGACCCGGGGATCTCTCCTGAGTTTCAGGTTGCTGCCATACGATTTGGCATGACTATGGCCCCACCTGGTGTTTACATGAGGTAGAATTATTTTTTCCCGGCACAGTACAAAAATAAAAGGTCACAATAATAAGTGGGATTTAGTTGAATGTAATATTGTCAATGTGCTACTGTGAACAGTGTCAGACATCATCAAAAATAGAGTGTACTAACAGTCAGAAATAAAACCATCCACACTGACTCTCCTTTTTCCTACAGAAACAGAACTTGCCATTTTCAGAAGGTTGTCAACATAGATGGCAGCTTATCACCAGCAATGCGTCTTTGCAATAGTTTTTGGAAACGTCAGGTATATTATGATCTTACATCTGCATTTGTGCACAGAAAAAAAATAAAGTTAACGACTCATTAAAATACAATAAGTATCACATCAAAACCTTCTCCACCACAGTCTACTACAAATACAGCTTACTTTTTTAAATTTCCTTAACTGTAAGTCGTATTATAATGACTTTTTAAAATGAGAGCAGGCAGCAAAGTCACATTTAGTACAATTGTTTATTTATGGAGACAGTGGGAAAGTACAGAAAGAGAACAGCAGAGAAGCTCTGGCAGGATTTGACCCGAAATCTTTGTGGCTTCAGAGACAGGAAAGTAAACCTGTGCGTCTCTCTGGGCACAAATGGGGCCATTTAAAGAATTGTTCTGCCATTGTTTTGAATACAAATCACAAAAAGCTAAGTTTTTGTGGGACTTGAATCTTTAATATTTTTACATTGATACAAGACATATCAAGGCTTAAACTGAACACATTTAGCTTCGATACATTCTCAGTTACATGCTTCATTATATAGTTAGTGCTAGCCTAATGAATATTATATATATATGAACAAATACTTGCTGTGATGGATGAAGATGGATTCTCTACAATATACTCGACAAATTATGTATTAATATGTGTATTACTTATTAATGCTTTAGTATTTTTGTTTCCAGGGAGTTGATGTGAAGACAGGCCAGGACATAGACAACCTCCTCATGGGCATGGCTTCCCAGATTGCAGAGAGAGAAGACAATATTGTTGTGGAGGACCTGAGAGGTGTTTAAACCTTCTTATTTACTGCCTGTATCAGAACGTTTTATTGCCAAGTGGGTTTTCTCATACAAGGAATTTGCCTTGGTGTTGTGGTGCATAACAATGAAAAATATACACCAAAAAAGTCTAGCAATTGTAAATATAAAACAGACATTTACAATAAATTTAATAACTGTACATATCACTCATGAACATGTTTTCTATTTGTAAACTTATATTCACTGCTCTGCTCTGATTTGCACCCTGACAGACTTCATGTATGGACCACTAAGGTTCACCCGATCGGATCTGGTGGCCATGACCGTCCAAAGAGGAAGAGACTTTGGCCTTCGTAGTTACAATGAGGTCAGAAAAGCTCTGGATCTGTCTCCTGTAAAGACATTTGAAGACATAAATCCTGAGCTTAACAGGGCCAACCCACAGGTAAAACCTAGTGTCTCTGAAGCAAAAAAATGATCAGACATGAACTGCATCAAAAAGTTCAATAACAGTAATCCTGTGAATCAAACTGTGTCTTGTGTTCTGCTCCGACAGTTGGTCCACGATGTCGCTGAACTGTACAACGGAGACATCTCAAAACTGGAGCTCTTCCCTGGAGGACTGCTGGAGTCTGTTGATGGTCCAGGTCCAGTTTTCTCTGCGATTATCCTGGACCAGTTTGAACGCATCAGAAACGGAGACCGCTTCTGGTTCGAGAACAAACAGAATGGGTAAGCTCCTCTCTGATGGACTTTCAGAACAGAAATAGCCGTCATAGTATCTAATCCTGCAATACTGTGTGATTTATCTCGTATTGCTGTATGTGATAACACTCATGTGTGCCAGTCATCTTACTACAGTTGTGTTTTCCAGTTTGTTCACAGATGAGGAGATTCAGAAGATCCGCAATGTGACCTATTATGACGTCCTTATTGCAGTGACAAGTGCAGAAGCCACTGATATACAAAATAATGTCTTCTTCTGGAACGATGGTAAACTGTCTCTTATATTTGATTCATAAACAAACAAGGATTTCTTATGAAACAGTGATATATTATATTTAATAAATGGATTTAAAAAACTGTATCTCTGTTGCCTTAGGTGACCCCTGTCCTCAACCCACACAACTAAATGAATCAGTGCTCTATCCCTGCACTAATGCTACCAAACTTAATTACTTTGATGGGAGCAAAGCTGGCTTTGGGATATTCATCATTGTCCTGTTCCTCTTTCCTGTCGGTCAGTATGATACTCACTAATCCATCTCTTTTTGCGCAGCAACAACACTGGGATCACTCATCAGCAGTGTTGTTGTTGTAAAACTGACAATCAGTTTTGATTATTTTACCTTCACAGTTAGCTTTCTAGTGGCCTGCATGGTGGCGTATCTCCGCAAGTACAGGTACAGGAAGTTCCAGAGAAGAAGAAAAGCTGGTGACAGAACAGACGAGCCAACTGCGGGAATCACTGGTATGAAATCTGTGGGATTAAAAAAAATCCTTCTAATACTTTAATTGCCCTGTCCAGTGTTATGTGTTATACATAACATCTATAAGTCAGATTCTACAGTTAACTCAGTTGTTAATACATATCAGATGACTATCAGCAGCTATGGTTTACTGCTATGCTGGTCTTCAACATAAGCTTGTCACATACACATCAATACAATTATAAAACTGAGCTGATAATATTAAGTGTGAATATGCGACAGGTAAATACTAACGTGATTTCTATTAGCTACACCAGCTACAAAACTCAATTGATAGTGGACTAATTATAAACACTAGACAAACTTGCATCTCTGCTTTTTCTCTCCAGCCTACGAGTGGCAGGGCCATAAAACACCTCTGCATCCCGTCAGTATGGAGGTCGATGACAAGAGGAGGCTGCAGGTCTTCGACAGATCTGGGTCAGCTCACCGCTGCCTCAACCTGGGCAACCAGGACTGCCTAGATGTCCTTCTCTCCAACGACCGTCAACATAAAGCTCTGCTGCTCAAATTATCAAAAGAGTACGACCTGGTGAGTAGCTGCGAAAAGGAGGTGGATGGTTTGCACTTTCAGGCTCTTGATCTGAAAACGCAGCTGCAGTCTATTTCAATTTGTAGGGGGGGAAAATGGTTTTAAAAACGCTGCTGCTGCATCTTGTGTAAGCATTTACAACCAAATTCTGTGTTCACATTTAAGATTGTTTGCAGTTAAAGCACATCCAGCTTTCTCACTACTCTTATTTTTAAACGTAGCCAATTGTTGATGCAAGCATGATTCTGCAGATCTACATCACGTTTTATCTCCCTACAGTCTTGTTAATCTCACCCCGGTTGCTCCCTGTTTACACATCCAGGTGCTGTTTTTTGATGACGAGAGCAAACGTGCAGCATTTGTCAAGTATCTACACTCGGGGGTGACATGCACCAGGCAGGCGATTAGAGTGACGGAGATGAGAGAGGAGGAACTGCTAAAGGAGGCTTTAACCAAAGAGCAGAGGGCTCAGATTGTAGAAACTTTCATTCGACACGCTTTCTCTAAGGTACTTCTGGCTTGTGGATGTTTACCTCATCCTCTGCTCTGTTACAGCGGCAGCAGCTTTAAGCTCAGCCACAAAATGTCGTCAATCCTTGTTTGAGGTCAAATTAGGTCCAACCACCAAGCCAAAAGAACTAATTGTTGGTCTTGACGGTTACCTCATCGGTGATGGACATACATTAACCTCAGTTGACGTCAGTGATATTACAAATGACAATATAGTGAGGTATAATGACACTGTCCCTCGCTGTCCCTCTGGTGCACAGGTCTTGGAGATAGAGAAGTGTGACGCCGGCGACATGAGTGGCGTATCCAGCAAGAAAGCCAGAGAGGTCCTTCAGTGCGAGCTGGCAGCGTCTGAGTTTGCTGATGCACTTGGCCTCAAGTCTGACTCCTTATTTGTGAACTCCATGTTCACACTAGCTGATAAAGATGGAAACGGTTACCTCTCCTTCCAAGAGTTTCTTGATGTGATGGTTATCTTCATGAAAGGTAAAATGCCCAACTCCAAAAGACTAAAGCTGGTTTGTGTGTCTAGCTGTGTTGTCATCTACAGCACTGCATAACACGTACATCTAAAAATGCTAAATTGAAAAAGCAGCTGCAGCAGTTGGTCTAGTCCCATATTATGTAACTGATGATACTTGTGTTTAATCAGGGACTCCTGAGGAAAAATCCAAACTGATGTTCTCCATGAATGACATTGGTAGAACTGGTTTCTTAACAAAAGAAGAATTTGTCAGGATGCTCAGGTTTGATTGATTTTTCTTCTTTTCTTTCACGACTGCACCAGGTCTTTTTTTCTGTCTGATGGTTCATCTTTGCCTTTTTGATGTGTTGCAGGTCTTTAATTGAAATCTCCAACGGTGCTTTGTCAAAGAGCCAGGTGGAGGACGGCATCAAGGCCATGATGCAGACCGCAGGCATGGATGACAAGGAGAAAATAACATGGCAAGACTTCCACTTCCTCCTGCGGGACCACGAGAAGGAGCTTCAGTTCGCTCAACTCAATGTCAAAGGTTGGAGAAAGTTTTGACTAAGGATATCTTTTTTTATCCACATTTCTCTGACCTTGTCTGATGAATTAGTGCCTCTGCTGTGTGTGCAGGGATGGAGAAACAGGGGAAGAAGCAGCTGAGTCGAGATCAGAGAGTGTCCTTCATCTGTCCATCAAACAGGTAGGAAAACAGGGGCTGTAATCACTCAACCAGACTGCAAAAGCACCAACTCTTTGCTGGTCGCTACAGATACAAACAATGATCCACTTTAATTCTTTTAATTTATATATCACTCGTTTCACAGCTTACAACCTTGCTCATTTTTTGTTTGCAGCAGCAACATGGTACAAGGACAGGAGATCCGCAGAAGGAAAAAGTTTGTTCCATTTTTTTTTTTTCTGCTCCTGTAACTTATTTTGTGAAGGAAGCAAAATAAATTGTCTGACAATGAACCAAAACTGATAAAACAATTTGTTTTTGTAATTTGGAAGTTTAACAGATTAGTAGTTCTGGTTGTTGTCTTACTGTACTTTCTCTGTAGCTTGGGCGACCTGAATACGGTCAAAAACTAAATCACAGACAGAACAAAGAATATCCTGAAATGGATTTCAGTGGATTTGATTTCTAATGGATTTGAATAATTTCAGGTCAAGTCTCAACACTCCAAATGTCTATGTGAAGCCCAAGCGTGAGCAGTACATAAGGAACCCAATCCGGCAGAAGATCCAGGAGTTCAAACGTTTTATTGAGAATTATCGCCGTCATATTGTCTGCTTCCTCATCATATACGGCATCACAGCTGGAGTTGCTCTTGAAAGATGTTACTGTGAGTAAATGCATTCTTCTCCTTGTTCTGCTTCCTCGTAATGTCATGTTAATGTATTATAGTTCGTCTTTACCTTTAGCATGATACTTCTCTGTTGTGAGTGTGAGCCTTTTCTGAAAAGACCCCTTCGAACTGATTCAAATCCTTGTTTTTCAGACTACGGTTTGCTGGCCGATAATACAGGTGTCCCTGAGACTTCAGTGGTGGGCATCATTGTCTCCCGAGGCTCGGCGGCCGCCATCTCCTTTCTGTTTCCCTACATGCTCCTCACTGTGTGTCGCAACCTCATCACAATGTGCCGAGAGACTTTCCTCAACCGATACATCCCCTTTGACGCTGCCATCGATTTCCATCGCTTCATGGCCATGACCGCGATCATCCTAGCAAGTTGGTAGACCAGAGGACAAAGTATTATGGAAAAGATAGTAGAGAGTAATAATGGAAAGTACAGTTTGATGTCTTCACCTGTGTATATTTTATTTATGTGTGCTCACTCTTATTTCTTTTCTGACTGTAGTTGTTCATAGTTTGGGCCATGTGGTCAACATCTACATCTTCTCCGTCAGCGACCTCAGCATCCTGTCTTGTCTGTTCCCCAAAATCTTATTCAACAATGGGTAATGTTAGAAATATCAGCCTGATTTTAGCAGATATCTGTATACTTTGCAGAAATGAATGTAAGCTGATTTACAGTGTGTTTTAATTTTAGGTCTGAACTTCCTCAGAAGTGGTTCTGGTGGTTCTTTCAAACTGTTCCAGGTATCATAGGAAACTGATTTTAGACTTTCAGTGATACATAGATATTAAACAGCATGTTACATTATGCTATAATTCAGTTTTTTTGCTCTGCTTTGTCTGTTTCCTAGGAATGACTGGTGTCTTGCTTCTTTTTACTTTTGCATTTATGTATGTTTTTGCCTCACACTATTTCCGGCGTATCAGTTTTCGTGGGTTTTGGATCACGCATTACCTCTATGTTGTCGTGTACGTTCTAGTAAGTACCTTTCTGACTTTAAACTACTCCAAATGCACTCTGTAGTCAGCTGGCTTTCATGATAGGAGGCAGTTTTACAAAACGCGTGATGTTGGCTTTGTTTTCATTCAACAGACAGTTGTTCATGGCAGTTTCTCCCTGCTCCAAGAGCCCCATTTCTACATCTATTTAATTCCACCTGCGCTGCTCTTCCTGCTGGACAAACTAATCAGCTTGAGTAGGAAGAAGTTGGAGATCCCAGTGGTTAGAGCTGAGCTGCTTCCTTCAGGTGACACTTAGCATCTTCTGGGAAATCACCATGGAGTATTTAAATTGTGTCCTTATTGTCTGTCTCTCCTAGATTTTAGATCTCGCTAATTTAATTGCACTTTCCATCGTCTTCGCTAAGATCACTTAATGCTTGTGTTGTGCTGCATTCGGGTTCACACTTGGCTGTCCTACCTGTAGGTGTGACACATCTGCAGTTCAAGCGACCGCAGGGCTTCATGTACCGTTCAGGCCAGTGGGTTCGCATTGCATGCCTGATGTTGGGCACAGATGAGTACCACCCATTCACACTGACGTCAGCCCCTCACGAAGAGACCTTGAGTCTGCACATCCGAGCTGTTGGGCCCTGGACCAGCCAGCTCCGAGAGCTGTACACAGAGGAAAGCCTGGTCGATCTCGGAGCCTATCCAAAGGCAGGTTAAAGCAAAATTGTGTGTTTAAATCATTTCATCTGCTTCTCCATTCTTTGTCTTTTCATGACACTGACATTCATATTTTATTTCGTCCTAAGTTGTACTTGGATGGACCGTTTGGTGAGGGCCATCAGGAGTGGACTGACTTTGAGGTGTCTGTTCTGGTGGGAGGAGGAATTGGAGTTACCCCATTCGCCTCCATCCTCAAAGACCTGGTATTTAAGTCCTCCATGAAGTCCAAGATTCAGTGTAAAAAGGTGCGGCTTTAAACCTACAGGACATTTTCTCTCGAATCCCTCCCTGAAGCATTACTTATTTGTGCAAGAAACTCACTCTATAAACAATCTCTTGAAGGTGTACTTCATCTGGGTGACACGAACACAGCGTCAGTTTGAGTGGGTGTCAGACATCATCAGGGAGGTGGAGGAGATGGACACCCTGGAGCTGGTCTCAGTCCATACTTACATTACTCAGGTGGCCGAAAAGTTCGACCTCCGCACCACCATGCTGGTGAGATCTGCAGTTCCCATTTCCAAGTGTAAAAAAATATAAAGTTGACTGAAATGCTACTAAATATTTAAAAACATATATTTTAATGTTGAGTCCTGAGTACGTGCCTTGTATATTACAGGAATAGTAAGTAAATATGCTCTTTCTTGCTTCTCCTGGCTCCTACTAGCCACTAAAGCACAATTTACATGTTATATCTTGTTTGTTTAATACGTGCAAAAACTGAAGTGTGAAGTCTCCGCTGGTTGCCTGGCAACCTCACACTGACAAAGTCACTGCGTTTTAGAGGTACTGGTAGGCAGATTTCATTACCTTAAGACATAGCTAGACAAGCTATTTGGCCCAGCTAAGCTAACCGCTGCTGGGAGTAGCTTCGTATTTAGCATACAGATATGAGATGAATATCATTTAACTCTCAGAAAGAAAGTGAACCGCATATTTCCCCAAAGTGTTCTTTTAATATTAAATAACAATAAAACCCACTAATGATCCCTCACTATTGTCTTTACGTGTTGACAGTACGTGTGTGAGCGCCACTTTCAGAAGGTGTGGAACCGCAGCCTCTTCACTGGCCTTCGGTCTGTCACCCACTTTGGCCGTCCGCCATTGGTGTCCTTTTTCAGCTCACTGCAGGAAGTTCACCCTGAGGTCAGTCTTTCATCCATCTTCAGGTACCTCATGCTTGTCTAAAACTTTGCTCGGTACGCCAGCCTGGACACAAAATTTGTGAATTATTTTAACTTTTAAATTTGTGTTATTTTCTGTAGGTGAGTAAAATGGGTGTTTTCAGCTGTGGACCACCTGGCCTGACCAAGAGCGTGGAGAAAGCTTGCCAGCAGATGAACAAGAGGGATCAGGCCCTTTTTATGCATCACTATGAGAACTTCTAACTTGTCCTCAACGCTGGACTACATGGTTACTGAAGGAACGATGAGCCACTTTACGCTGGAGATAAGCGTTTACTGCAGCAGTTCATTAGAAATACTTTCCGACACACAATCACAGAGTTAGTGTAGGAAGTTTTGATTTCATGTAATGACTTGAAGTGAAACAAACTTGTTGTCTACTGATTAAATGTTTCTTCTTCTTTGAATCTTTATTCTATAATCATATATATTATTGTTGCATTCATTTCAATCAGTAAATAATGAGACATTTTATTTTATATAATATCATAAAATCATTTTTAATCATTGTGCCACATGTGAGTTTTTATTTGCTGTTTGGCTCATAGATGTAACTGTTAGTGAGTTAGATGTCTGATTGTTTGCCATTTTACTTACTATGTTTTTAAAATTATAATGTTTGATTGGTTTTGTGTAATTGATTTCTTGTGCTTTTGAGTGAAACAAATAAATGAACATTTTACAATAAATTTGTAACACTATCATGTCAGAAGAAAACATCCTTAAACCCTGAAACATTATAAGGTGTGACACTCACGTCATAAAAATAACAGTAACTTCAAATGTTACATCTGTAGGACATTAGATTATGAAGGGACCTCTGGGGTTTTGTGCAGTGGAAGTTCTCTTAATTCTGCTGCTGTCTCCTTCTGTCCTTCTGGTGCTTCTAGCTTTTGCACTAAAATTACACTTGAAACTCCTAAATTTGATTTGTTGGTTGAGTGCTAAGCCAGAGAGGCAGCTCCTCCACCCACAAGAAGAATAACAAAGTAAAATGTAGATTTTCCACAGAGATATGAATTTGTGAGTTATTAGTATTTAATGTGTCTCTTATTTATTTATATACACGTTACAAATTGCACGTGTTTGATATTTGCTCACTACAATGAGACAAAACACCTGAAACAAAACAATGGGCTGCACACATGTGTTTGCTAGTCAAATACACTTAAGATAACATAAGAAGGGTGTAAGCACATATTTAATGAACTAAGTCAATATCATAACTGAAACTTTGTGAACAAGATAAAAGCAACAAGCTTACAAGCCCACAAGTAGTTATATTTGATTTGTATATTTTCTTTATACTTTATTTGAGTGGCACAAGGAGGAAGATGGCACTTTAGCCAAAGGACATGGATTCAAGACCTGGATTCAAGTCCCCATTAACAAAAAAAAGAGAAAATAATCCATACGAAAATGAATGCAATAACCATCATGCCGCCTGAAATTACAGGAAGCAGCCTGCAAGCTGATGTAAACAATGCCGTTCTTTCTTTACCTTTAGGGTAGTTTCACTGGGAGCAATGTACTCTCTCTCTTTCTCAGGAACGCCCTTTCTTCAGTTACACACTTGGCAGCTGCCCAGTTCAACCACAGTCTGATCTGGTGGCCACTGAGCAGTTGGGGGTTATAGGCCTTGACCAAGAACACCTCAGCAGCTGTAATGAGGGAGGGACGTGAAGCACCCATATTTATTTAGCTAGTTTGGGAATCCAACTGGCGACCTTCTTGTCACAAGCCCAATTAATTAGATGAGTAGCTTTTCCTTCTGCAATATTACAAATCATGAGGCTCACTTTATAACTACATTAATCCAAAGAGTAATGTGCAAATTCAGCATTGCACTTGTTGGACTCTTTCTCCCTTGGTTGAAATGCTAGTAGCGGATACTGTAGCCTTGAGCAGCTAGACTGAAGCAGATATGAGGAGTTGACCTACAGAGGTCTGGTAAGCTCACTTCTTTCTAACTCCACACTCCAAAAATGTGTGTACTTCAATGTCTTCATCTCCAACCGACGCTGACTTAAGTGACGGCAATTTATCAGCTCCCTCTGGATGCACAAAGGGCGTTATCTTTTATTTCCCATAGGCAGTTGTACTCCCCAAGACCTGTAAACCAACTATGATGTGTAAAATCGATGGGGTTCCTCTTTGCCTTTGAAATAATACAGAGAAATAATACAGACGAAAACCGTCTCTGACAACTTTGTGTGTGCGTCCACAGTCAGGCGGGTTACAATTATGTTTCTTCTGTTAATGAATCCATAATTGCCAGGTTTCCTTGGACCACAAACCTCTCTGGAGGGAAAATGTGTGTATTGTCTGTCTGTAAGAAATCCTTGTAAGTTCCTAGTATCTGTGAATCATCCGGTCAGGTTGCTACTTGTATAATCTGAGGTAAATAGAGATGATTCTCCACTCTGTTGTTTTGGCTTGTGTTGTGGAAAACGTTTATCAACGGATATTTAGTTGGTTCCATATGTGTGTATGTATGTTATATGTATTCAATATACTCACATGTGTCTTTAAATATATATTCATCATATGTTATTTGCTTTTAGTCTAGTGGAAGAGTGTGGAAGTGCAACAGGCCTAGTTGGA
>JAVQJD010061031.1:0-15867 GCA_036023655.1 Nannoperca australis | reverse complement strand
GTGTGTGTGTGTGTGTGTGTGTGTGTGTGTGTGTGTGTGTGTGTGTGTGTGTGTGTGTGTGTGTGTGTGTGTGTGTGTGTGTGTGTGTGTGTGTGTCTACCCTATGTGGACAGTGGTTAAGGCTGTTTTTAGAGCCGGTTCACTGGTCCATCTGTCTGTCTGGCAGAGCGATTAGGTAATGCCTGAGTCACACATGCTGTCGGACGGTCAGCGATGTACAGTTAAAATACACTGCATTTTAATATTTGATTAAATCTGAAGGTGTAATTCCTGTAAGAACTGGCAGTGACTGCAGCTGCAGAACACCTGGACCAGCGGTTTCTTCCAGCCCTCCTTGCAGACTTCTGCAGCTCTGTCACACTGGATAAGCAGCAGCAGTGACCTGAGATTTTCAGGTCGCTCTGCGGGTTTTCTCTGGGGTTCACGTCAGGTTTTCCTTAAGCTCACGCAGGAACATTCAGACTTGTCCTCGAGATGAGCACAGCGGTTCAGAGGTCTGGCCCAGGAGGATTTGTTTTTAGTTTTCCTCATCTAACCTCACTCCTATTTGTCTCCGACTGCTTAAGTGCTCTTTGGTCTCGGCAGGCTGTTATGTGTATTTCACTCAAGCTGCTTCTGTCAGACTACTCTGCCATGACGGTCTGATTGGTGGAGTGTTGCAGAGATGGATGTCCTAACAAGTTCTCCGATCTCTGCAGAGAAGCTCTTGTAAAGAAGCCACCAATCTCTGTGTTACTTCACAGACTAAAGGCCCGTCAGAGGGACAACTGAAGGGAAAGTCTTGGTGGTTTAAAACCTTCTCTGTATCATAACAATGAATCCCATTAAAAAGGTCCTGGAAATATGTTTTGTTTTTCATGTGGTTTTGAAAAAGCTTCTGTGAGACTGTGAGATATGCAGAACTGAAGCCGGGTTTGGCAGAAAGGGGTAAACAGGTAAACAGGATGTGATGAATTCAGAGGTTCGGTACCTGAGTCGGGCCTCCCATCACTGCTCATGAACTCCTGCATGCGTTTCTCCAGTTTCTGCTGGCGCCTCCTCTTCATCACCACCTCTGGGTTGGAGATTGTCCTGGTAAAGCTGGTCTCCGGCATGTCCTTGTAAACCTCTGCCGCCAGGCGACTGTTTTCTCTAAACCACAAAAAGAGGGAGGCAAACAGAATAAGTGGGGAGGAAAAAACCAACAAAGACAGATGGTGGAACAGAAAGGTCAAAGTTTGAATCACTACTCTTTCCTCTTCTGGAGACTTCTGTACTTTTCCAGGCAATAAAAAAAACACAACACCCTCTCCAAGGACTGAGAGGATATAAGTGCAGTAAGATGGATGACTGTGTGTGTGTGTGTGTGTGTGTGTGTTACCCGTCCTCCCGGCTGAGCGCCTGCTCGTCTCCATCAGGGATCCGGGCGAACTCCTTCTCCCTCTTCTTCTCCTTCTTCTTCTCCTTCTTGGACAAGGTCCTCTTGAAGTTCTGGATCACTCCATCCTTCTCCTTCTCTGGACCGTTACTCTGACTCTTCTGGGAGAAAAGGGAAGAAGAGTGAATCAGGCCCTTTTAAAAATAAAATAAAAAGATGCTGCAGTCTGTGATGACAAACTGAATGATGAAAAGACGACAAAGGACAAATCTTCCTCACTCATCTTACAAAGTTGGAGGGTTGTAATTAAGTTTTAAACTTTATTGAATTACTTCCACATCAGTTAGTGACGTCCTACATTTAACAGAGGGCTTTTTGATAAAGCACCGATCACAATAAGCGAATACAGAAATACAGCAAGCCAACGTGGTTGTTAAAACAAACAAACCCAAAGCCCTTAGAGGAATCAGATCAACACTTCTCAATCCATGCTGCTGCACACAGAGTATTGGTCTTGGTCTTCTACAATGGATTTCTCACTCTATAACTGTATTGCAAAATGGTCTAATCTGAAACGTAAGGTTGTTTTTTGATTACACAAACATTTGCAGTTTCAGCGGTGCTGGATGAATGAACTGATGAGTCAGCTCACTAGCAGACCCAGTGGTTAATAGTCACACAGGTTAACAGACAACAACAGACTGAGCGGCTGACCTTGGGAAGGATGTCGTTCTCATTCTTCAGGACGAAGCGTCCTTCTCTGTCGTCTTTGTTCCAGTTCAGCTGAACAACAAGAGGCTTCTCGTCCAGGTCCAGCTGACGCTCTTCTAACACACACACACACACAAACACACCAGTTCATCTGAGAGTCACTATATCAAATCATTATGACTCCTAACGCTGAAACATTAGTTCACCCTCTCCTCCCTGCCACCAGTCTACGGTACTCACCACCACTGACATGGACCTCATACAGGGAATATCTTGGCGAGGAGAGCATCCTCATGTCTGGCCTGAACTTCTCAGCTAGCGTCTCAATGACGTCCTGCGTGGTCGCCGTGCTGGACACTCTGATACACTTGGTGGCAAAGTTACCGGCCACCCGGTCCTGGAAGTAGAACCGCATCACGCCATGGAACTCCAAGTCCTGGTTCAAGAGACGGAGTGAGACAGAGAGTCCATAATCTGTTCATGATACAAGCTGTAAAGTGGCGGTGGAAATACAGTTTGCATTCAATATGTTAATGTTCACATGCCAACCACAACCCAGTAACTGTGAATATGCTCAGCATTAAAGTAAACAGCTTGCTTTGTGGAGAGACGAGTGTCACACTAGTTCTTTAAAAAGAGGCAGTGCTCTGTTATTTATGAATTTCTAAATACTTTCCCAGAAGTTTCAGGGGAAGAACTCTGCATTTGGTATTAATTATAAGGAAAACATTCAACTGAAAAACTTCCATTTTCTTGGGTTTAAATGCAGCTTTGATTTCAAGAAAATTACCATTTTTCCTCAAATTTGTACCACATGACGGTCATTTCCACCAAACTTCCACACTTCCTGACCTGCAAGATAAAGTGTCACTATTTATTGAGTTTTAGCATTCTTAATTATTCTATCTCATCTCATGGCGCTGGTCTAAGGAAATCTCTCACACACACACAAACACTCACAATAACACAGCCAGTGTCCATGCTGGATGTGAAAGCAGCCGGCGGAAACAGGACCCAACATTTACGCTGTGTGTGTGTGTGTACACCTTTATTACCTACATGTTGACATTTACATTGACTATAAAACAAGAACGCCTTAAACATATACACACCCAGTCCTGATATAATCGTATGGGCAGTGCTGACACAGCAGCTGCAGCTTGCAGCCCTTCGTGTGCACATACACATTTGTTAAGGTTCAGCGGTGAAACTGGCGCCATATTTCATTGTAACTTCCATTAAAAAAGGTCTAAGAAAACTCTGCATGAGGGCTTGTTTGTGCTATAAATGAATAAAGATGTCCTCTCGCTCTCAGCAAAAACACAATCCTGTAGCACCCCGGTGAAGTCAAACTGCATGCTTTACTGTCAGTTATACAGAAGCAACCATGTACTAAATAATTGAAATGCAGCAATAATATGAGGCCGTACAACACCACAATCTATAGTTTAGAACGTTGCTCTGGATTTAAATAAACATGTCTCTAAAATAACAAGCATTGCAAGATTTATGACGTAGCACATATAGCAGGATTAGTGCATTGACTGTGTTGTCGGTATGTCCGTCCCCTGGAGGGATTTTAAAGTAAAAGTATGACGGTAGCTGATGGTTCTGTGAAGCTTTTTGCTAAAGAAAACTGTTGATGAGCTTTTTTCCCCTAAAGTTTTGTGAGGTTTTATACCATAAAAATGTGTTCATGACGTTAGAAGAGGATGTTGTGCGGTAAAAACCCTGACTGGGTATCTTTCCTGTCAGGATGCCAACAAAGCAATTTTGAGTTTGAAATGTTAAAGAGAGGCCTTGCAAGCATCTATGAAGGGTAAAACTGACCAAACGACTTTCTAAGGTGACGAGCGATCTAGTGTGTGTGTGTGTGTGTGTGTGTGTGTGTGTGTGTGTGTGTGTGTGTGTGTGTGTGTGTGTGTGTGTGTGTGTAATCGAGTGTGAGAAGGGTGCTTTGAGGAAACACTAGATTTAATTGGATTCATTTCACACCATTAAAGTCTATTTGTGGCCTCACATACATGCACACACTTAGTGGAAGAGGATATGAAGACGAAGCACAGTAACAGTACAAAAAAAAAAAAAAGAGGCTGCTGATGCCAATGCTTTTATCGTTCATGTTGATAAAAAAAGACTAATCTTTCTCCATCTCTTTCTCACCCGTAACCTCCCCCTTAATCTCCCCCTTCCCATGTGTGAAAGAGAGACACAGTCGGGCAGAGTGGGAACACTGAGCATAGTTTCGATCAGCAAGGGTGGAGTCTGGAATGTGTGTGTGTGTGTGTGTGTGTGTGTGTTGTGATTTACTGCTGGAATGTGGGTCATTGAGGGTTGTCAAGCTTGCGTAACCATTGGTAACTGTTACTGTGGAGACAGTAGTCCACTTGGGTTCAAACAAAGCCCAGCTAAGAGCCAGCAGTGGATAATTAACAAGTACAACCGCGTGTGTAGTTCAAGTCCAGTGCAACAGTCCTACACCCCCCGTACCTCCAGGACATGGTACAGTCCTACAGACATGCCTCCAGGTTATAGTCCATACTCACACCCACGTGTTCATGGCAAACTCCTGAAACTCAACACCTCAATGCAATGGTCCTATCACTTTCAGAAAATGGTCCATATATCTTATGGCTGTGATCCTATCATACACTCCCTTACCTCCAGAGCATGCTTCAGTCCTATAAACCCACACGTCAAGGCAACTGTCCGCTTCTAGCAGAAATACAAACATTTACTGGAGCTCAAGTCCAGTACAACCTCCAAGACATGGTACACTCCGACCCACACCTCCAGACCACGACCAACTCCCACAGCCCCACACTTCCAAGTACGGTCCAAGGCTGCGTGAGTGACTCCACAGCACATCTGGCTGAACATGAAAACACAACATGTGTGATTGTCGTCTTTAAAGCTACATGGACAACACAGTACATGTGGTGATGGGCTTTCACAACCAATCAAACCTGCCTTTAAGACTAAGGGATTGTTTTTATTCTTATTATTGATGTTAGCTTTCTTTATCTCACTATTTTTCATTTGTAAAATGGACAAGAAAGGGCACAAATGTCCAATTCATTTGAACTTTAAGGACACAAGTCAGACCTCGAACACCATTTTTAGCTGCTTGTATATTTAAAGCTTATTTGAGTCAGATAAATGCTCAAAATTGCAAAATGTAAAAGGTGAGGGCAAAAGTAAACAAGAACAAATGGTTTCTGCAGCTTTCATTCGAATAATCCCCAACAGCGTTTTGTGTTGGTTTCATGTTTGCTTCACAAACAGCACCCGGGCCGGGAAATGCTAATGCAGCAGTATGTCACCAAACAACAGCCCGGATAAGACCTGCCGCCACACGCTGTCCGTCAAACACACAGTCACATGTCTCCTGTCGAGTCGTGGCACGGGAGGCATCAGCTGAGGCTTAGGGAAGTCTTTGATGCCGGACTGCTTCCGTCACTGTGGGAATGTGTTTATATAGTGGATTCAGCATGAAGTGTACATACACACCCCCGCATCTGAGGCCAATTAACTAATGTGTTGCAGTTAGAGTGTGTGTGTAGATTAGACCTACATGACACCGTCTGTGGTGTGGCACTGTGCCAGGCAGAGGCATCAGGAAGGAATTCACACTCACACAGAGGTGGTGGTGGTGGTGGAGGGGGGGTAAAGATATGTGGGTGATACCTGTGACTAAACTCGTGAGACAGACTATTTATGACTCTCACTCACACACACACACACACACATACACACACACACACACAAAGTAGGGCAACACTGTAGATAGCTGTTATCAGTTAGATAAAACCTGAGGGAGAAAATATCTGTGTGCATTCAAGCTGGCGGTTCACACACTGTATATATTAGCAATGAACCGATGTGCCGCTGTTTCTTGGCCAATTTTTACGTCCGTCATTAAAGGTTTCGGTCAGTAAATCAGTTGCGATGATATTACAGCCGATATTGGCTTAAAGTAGATGCATTGTATTGGAGTAAAATGTCCATCGGTTACAAGAAACTGCAGAACAGAAGTGCCAAACATAAAGCTTAGGTGGTTTAGAAACAGTTTGTCCATCTGAGAGCACTGAACAGTCAAGACTCTCACCCAGGACACATGTTAGTCACAATCACAAGTCTGAAACTCAATCTAAGATATCAGCATCTTTCTCACAGTCTAGTATCGGCTACAGTGGATATCCTGTCCCGATCCCTCTGCTCAGGAATGCCAGATGTAACTCCACTTAATGAGTAGTAATTCAATTTCAATTCAATTTTATTTATATAGCGCCATATCATAACAAAGTTATCTCAGGGCTCTATCACATGGAGCCGGTCGAGACCAACTTCCACACACACAAAGACCCAACGATCCCACCATGAGCAAGCACTAGGCGACACACCACAGATCCAGACTCCACAGCGCCGGAGGCAGAAATACCTGCAGAAATCCTCAGAGGGAGAGAGAGAGAGGGGCACGAGAGAAGCACAGCTAGGGGAAGAAGGTGAATTTGTGACGAGCATTAATGGGATATGCATACTTTAATTCCAATACAGAATCTAAGTAACTCATTTGATTGATCAGATGTTAATCTAACACAGCATTGGTTAAATATATATAAACTAATAACTAGCGTGCACTAGGGCCCATCATAATAGCACGCACTGGGGCCTGTCATAACTACCTTATGCCACTGTTTGTTAATGCGTAAATGTATACCCTGTTTTTACTAAGACACAATGAATAGTTTTTTAAAGCCAAAATAATAACTTTACAAACCTTTAAAGTCAAGCCACCAAACCAAAGCTAAAATAAAGTTAGAAGTTAGAAGACAAACACACATTAATTCACTATAATTATACATCATAAATGTAACCTTAATGTTATCTAGCTTAACACATATAATCTATGTTTCAGAAATTGTGCAAATTTTGTAAGATTCTGTGAGAACATTGAAACCGAAACAAAGTCTCAATATTGCACTCATCAGACACGTGTTAAAAGCTTCCAACATACTGATAGACACAGCGCAGGATCCAGAGAAAGGATTTCCAATGAGAGACAGTGGCACATTGGTGGGCTGCAGTATTGAACAAAAGAACAAAAGACTGCACCACGTATGGTGCCATCTGTTGTCAGTATCCTGTCACCCCAATGTGAACACAAAAGCTCCAGAGAGAACTGCCTCCAACTTCTCCTATTCAGTCAATTTGCAAACTAGAATAGTCGGAATTCATTGGCAAATAACTGTGACTGAACAGGGGACACTCCAGCGAACTAATCCTTTCGAGCACTTTGCATTTTGCTGGGAGCGGCAACCTGCCAAGACTGGCCATTGAAGCTACATTGCCATTGTGTTGTTTTTAATGCAACACTGTTGTCTTTCTCAATACTAACAATGAATGACAGTATGTTGGCCTTTTGGTGGTGTTACCACTGCACCAATGATAGGCCACGGGAAGGCAGAAATCTAACTGGTTCCTACAAATTGCAAACTAAAATAGTTTTTATCCATGGCTGTGAAAATTGAAAATTGTTGTTATATAAAAATAAAGAAATCCCTGGCCCGCATTTTACAGCTTCTGAACCTGAAAGAAATCACATTCAGTATGATATTAACATTTGGAAAGAGCCAAGTTCCTCTAATGAAGCATAAAATGTAACAAGGGCACCATTGTGATGAGGAACCTTTTTTATTAAATATTTAATAATTCATCTTTCAAACAAAATTTGTGTCAAGAGTTCATTCAGAATTCTTTTGCTTGGCAGTCCAGCGTCGGCCCACAGCTGCATGTTCACCTCCTTCACCAATCACACAAATCCTCTGCTAAAGCAGTGATCTGTTTAACCACTGTAAGAAGGCAGCTTATGGAGTCTGTGCAGCTCATTACTCTGCCACTGCTGCTGGCTGTGTGTACTCACCTCCCTAAATCCAGGCTGCCACCTGCTTTTTTTTTTGCACTGCATGTGGAGGCAATGTGTTTTCACAGTTTTCTGATCCACAGCACTGTTTTGTTAGAATGGCCAGTTACGCAGATATGGAGCGTTAGTCCACATTTGGTTCTATCTTTGTAACCAATTACCAAGATTGTCCCCGCTGCCTGAGTCATGCTAACATACTTCACTGTGCCATGTTTTCATTTAGTTCAATCAGCCTCGACTCTGCCACGTCGCCCTTCAACCTACAATTGGCCAATCCTGCAGGTCTCTTTTTTAGGAAAGCAGTCATTGGAGCAGATTGGTGGGCTGGACAAGTGACACGAATACTAAGAGCGCCCTCGCATTCAGTCAGTCTGCTACCCAGGGCATCCTGTCTTAATCCCTTTGCAGAGACCAGACAGAGCCTTGGCAGAGTGCATTTGAACATGGAGGTCCCTGCAGATTATTTAGCACATGCAATTATCATAATGGAGGCAGCATAAAGTTATACGTGAATAGGAATTCAATTATCACTTTAAAGGTGTCTCTTTACCCTCACGCTCTCCCTCTTTCCTGTATTGGCACAAGATAGCAACCTTTCTCTACATACCTGAAATTGAGGAACATGAAATATAATACAGGCACTGTATGTTCTATAATGTAATACTGTTTAACACAAGATGTAATACAAATGCAATTCCCTGAAAGACTGCTGCACCCAGGCATTCTTGTTTGACACTAGCTGTACCTACTCATCATAGTTTAACATAACTGTGTAATGCCCTTTTTAAGGACTATTTAAAATCTATTTTAATCCCTACAGAACTCTTTACATAGTAGTTTAAAACCTCTAAACCACTCTTAAGTGAAAGCAAAAGTCATGGCAATTTCAATTTGATGACAAAAACTGCAATCATCAGTATATAGGGCAAAGTGGCTTGATGGCTGATAATGATATTACATTTCTCATCAGAAACAAGAGATTGATTAAAAATAATGTTGTTTGTACTGTCCAAACATAATACCACAACATATTGCCTTACAGCAAATTAAAATGTGTCTATAGGTTTTTGTACTCACACTGATTGTCTGTTTGACCATAATTCCAGATGGCAGTTTGATTGCGCCCAATTTCGCCTTCCTTTTAATTTAATCTTGTTGCATCACAGACCGGAGAAAAATGAATGGTCATCGAAAATCGTGATGATTTTCAATAACATAAATGAGCCATCTGGGAGCACTGCTGCCCGGAGGGGATGGCGGAGGTTAAGCTCAGGTCAGAGGGTCAACTGTGCCACCTCTCTTCTCACAGTTCATGATGAAAAGACCTAGATTACCTCCTGTTCTCTTTTGGTGGTCAGAGACAACAGAGCTTGTTTGGTAAAACATTAGCAGGAATATTGTCAGTATAGATGCTAGCCCTCCATGAACCTGCACAAGATGAGTGGGTGTGGAAAATGGACGGATTTTCTATATATACTATATTTCTGATCTATATACCTTCAGTGGGCTTTGAACTTTCTTAGCATAAAACCTAATGTCACCCTAAAGCTTAATCAATCTTTTTATATTAACATTAAATCAACTCTCTGTGAAAAATATAAGAGGTTGCTTATAGTGTAAAGCTTTTAGGTCATTGTTTTATTTTATGGTCTGCACACCATATATGCTGTATGGTTGAGTCAATATATCAGTCAGATTTTTTCAGTTTTTGTTCTCCCTAGTGTCTAAAAATCAATGAATGCAGCTTTAAAATGTAAGGGACCCAATGGGGCATTTTTTGAAGGTATTTAGGCTCTCTATTCTATTACAATGTTCTATTGATCTGTCCAAAATTACTAAGAACTGCTTAAAATGTAGTGTATGGAATTTAAACATGTCTGGCTTTAAGCAACTGAGTAAACACTTTTGGTCAGCTTTATTAAATCTGAAGCGTCCTTGCAGTTGTCATAGTATCCTATACCCCATAACTGAGATCCATTCCACCTTTTCACTAACACTGTTGGCAGCCATCCATTCGTGAAGCACTTTTTCTCTCACTGATTAGAGAAAACACTTCAGCGTAACCCACTAGTATGACCTTTCTTACACGTTTGTTTGTTTGTTTGTTTGTTTTTTCCATTCTACGTTTGCAGCCGTCTTTCAACAAGACATTATAGAATGTTTTACAGATTGTATCTCCCGAGTGCACTCAGGATAATGTTACTTTGAATCCGCTGAAAATGAAATATTGTGGCTCCAGACAGTTGTTTTGCCAGGATGCTCGTGTTCCTTTTATTACCTTGAAAATGAAATATCGTGGCTGCTGTCAGTTGTACTTGGAGTGATCAGAGTGGCACACAAAGAAATGATTTAGATTTAGTTTAATTCAGAGAAATAAAAATTTCTCCACTCCTCTCTGGGCATCCCACTAAGTACAGTAATATTCCACACAGGGTGTACGCTAAAGACATAAACACCAAAACATGGTTAGCATCATTTCTTGTGTTTGTGATCGAAACAACTGTGCATTGCAGCGTTGGCCTGCAATCCTTTTCACAGAGGAGCCCAGAGCAAAGACTGCCAACACACCTTGTTTAATACGCTCACTAAATGTGACTAGTGCGAAAGGCCTTTCGTTTTAAAGCACCACTCCTACAACAACTGGCCCAAACCAAACCAGATGATAAATACAAAGTAAATAAAATATATAGCAGGTGTTAACAGCTAGAGGAAATGACAGATTTTATTCCATAATGGCTGCAAACATGACAAAATACCAAGCATTATGATGCATATGACAGCTGCAGTCAGGCCTGTAGTCTAAACAACCTGAACTTACCCTACTTACAGGCTTAGACATAGTTTAAAATTGGCTGCAGCAAGCAAGCCAGTGACAATGCTAAAAAAATATTTGTTGGATAACACCATCCCAAGAGAATGAAAAATGTTCACGAAAATACACTTTATTTTTGCTGTACTGAGACTCATCCAGTCAACGAAAGGGCCATCATTTCTGTTCCTGTTAAGAGAATAGATTCTGGCTGATAGGTCAGCAGCACCCAACAGCCTCCTAGATTTATTTCCCTAACACCAGCACTCTGCGTACTGAGGCCAAGGTGGGGGAGGGGAATTGCTTCTCTTTTTTTTTTTTCAGGTGGAGCAGAGCCGGAGAGTGAAGCACTAAGTCTGCATGTCAGAATGAAACAGCAGCAGTGGTGACCTCCAGTTATGATGAGCCCAGTGCAAGATTTTAGAACCACCGCCCACCATCTCCCCAGACACATAGGCAAACGAGCATGCAAACATGCACACACACTGCAGCAAAGAGGGTTTTTTTGTCTCAACGTAAACAGATGGGCACAGTCAGGAAATGAAATTATGAACTTAACAAATCAAGTAATTATTCATCAGATATTTACATACACGTAGGTTAAGAACAATGGGTGCTTTATTTTGAATCAATTCTACATACAAATGCATATTAATCCACAGCCGGAAATAGTCCCCCACGAATGCACTATTTACTCCTACTTGTTGCAGTTCCCAGCTGTTTTAGGGTAGTATTGGGCCTTTTTAACAAAAAGGAACTATGTATTTGTGACCTGTTTTTAAAGATCTACGTGTTCAATAGTAATTTATGGACTTTGGACTGGGTGCCACACACAATAGAATAAGTCAGAAAGAATTGAGAGAACTACCTCAGACTTGATTTAGTTTTTTTGCTGGGATTTGTTCACAATAATTCTAAATAACAATTTAGAATATCATCAGCCTTGTCCTTTAACATACTCTCTAGCTTAGACCCCTGTTTACTGTATTTAATGTGAATGCTAATATATTCATTAGATTTGTGTCATAATTTCAAACACTGACATGACAAACCTGTTATCCATCTGTATCTCCTAGGCACATTGTCTGTACGCAGGTCTCGTAAGACACAGATGGCCTGTGAGGTTACAACATCATCAGAAACGAGGCTGAAAACAAAACATGCAACAAACGTATGCAAATGTGATGAATGAATTAGCAAGATGACATTCAGATCATCAGACAGCCCTCCTAGTGGCCATGGACTTCTTTCTCCATCATGATGAGAGGCTTGCCAGATTTCACATCACTTCATAATTTACCCACTCTATCAATTTCACACACACTGAATCAACTGCAAATGGCTGTGATCAGTAATTGTCTATTAAACAACTGTTTATAAAGGTTTTTTTATTAAATGAATGACATTTTCCATGTTCTTTCTCTTTAGTTGGTATACTATATCATGACATTTAAGCTAGGAATATGAAAAACTCCTGCTTGTAGGAGAACATTTTAAACAGTAGAGTGTTAATGGCATCAGGTGTTAACTGATAATATCAGTACTAGAATCTTGAGATTAGCATGTTTACTGCTGGAACATGTGACTTTTATGTCTGAAAAATTGAGATGTTTATTTTTTTCCTATTGTACATAAATCAGTCCAAATCTCCCCATAGAACTCTGTGTGGAAATGCTAAATGTGCTGATAAATATCAAAATCAAACTGTGACTGCAAAGCAAAATGGTCAATAATGCAACATGTATTGTCAGAGATGACGTGTGAGGAGAAGTGTTAACATGTTTTCTTCTCATTTTCAAACCATGAGACTTTGTTTTTTGGAGGTGATACTTAATTTCATGATTGGTAGACACTCGGTTATTTAGGTCTGCATCGTAGACTGCCAAGCTTGCTTCCCTGGTGAGTGGGAAATGTCCAAGCTAACACATTTCGCTAGTTGGAGTTGTTGTTGCTTGCATTGCACAACACTGACAAGACTATAATCATCTGACATGGTAATTTAAGTGCTAGAAATACTCTGGTCCTTACTATGCACACCCTGATTGAGACATATGTTACCCTAGCACTTTTTCAACTCATTATAACAAATTAATTTGGCAAATCACTGGTGATCAATGGTGTCAGACATGATGCCAGTGGCTGCTGGTGCAGAAGCAGAAAAGTAAGGGTGGGTGTGTTTGTATGCTGCTGGCAGGATTTTAGATGTAAGCAGCTACTGCTTTCAGTGGCTATGAATACATGTAGAGCGTGCCTAGATGGAATTAATCCACACAGTGTTGCACCAACAAAAGGAGGAAGGATGTTTGAAGCTATCGTCTTTCTGCACTATATGTGCCATCCTTTTATGTAATGAGGCATTCTGTGCTGATAAAATGTATTCAGATAAAAAAATTGAGAAGAATGCATGTGGCCAAAGCTATAATTACTCTGTGAGAGGTAGATTAACATGCTTTTAGGATTCCAGTGGATATGGAAACGGAAAAGTTTTATTGAAAGTTGATAATCTCTATCAGTGTCATATCTGACATTTTCTGTTCTCAGGTGGCAGTGCAGGGTTGTTCCAGCCAGACAAAATGAGCTCCTGCCAGTGGGAGGCCTCATTTGATTGAATTCCCCAGCAGAGGCTAGTCTCTCTGCAGCCTCTCTACACCACGACTGGTGTGGCAGCCTGGCTGGTGCAAAACCAAGCCACATGCAGACTCATTTCTACTGATTAAGTCAGCCATTCATCCTCACTGGAGAACATTTTCACCTCAGTTAGCAATTTTTACAGTTTAGAAAACAACTGTCATAATAAAGTCGTTCTGTCTTGCTCATCGGTTGATAGAATGAGATGATTAACAGATAACTTTGGTTGGAAGAGTTGGAAAGAGCCAAGGAGAATACTAAGGACCCAGGAGGCGAGGCCTAGCGTTTTTTGCACTAGGCAAGAGTGCTTTGCTCTTGGCAAAGGCATTAACTGCACTGAAGAATGGGGTCTGCATCACTTAATAGCATAGCTTGACACAATGCTATCACATTTTATAATTTTACAGCATATATGATATGTTTGCTATACGGTTGGTATTGATTTATTTGTAGGTTACCATCTTTGTGGGCAGAAGATAATAAGGGGAGATAGCAACACATCGACACTGCTCTGTAGGAGTCACAGGCTGTACTGTATGTGTATGAATGTCTTGATCTATTTTTGTCTTAGGCACACTCAGGCATATTCCTAGACACTTTGGCTGAAGGGACTAATCTCATTTAATCTAATCTAAAAAAGCAGAGTAACAAGTTTCTTGTTAGTTTGTTGATTTGATTTGGGAGATAATCAATTCTGCTACTGTATAGTTACACAAAGACAATACCAGACCTCTTCACACTCTCGAAGCATGCTATTTGTAAGGGATTTTGGTGTGCAGATAAATTGGATTGTAATGAAAAGTACACATCTCTGCAATACTGCTTTGAATAAAAGAAGCATTAAACATGATATGTAAAAACCCGAGGAATGAATCACAGAAAAAATATTATAAGGGCAATACACAAGCTATAGAATATTTTAGTAAAAAGTTGAGATAGTGAAAATAACCCTCACATTTATCAATAAATGTTTTAATATATTGTTGTGTGCATCAACATATAAGCCATAGCACAATTTCAGGCATGAGTAGCTGGACAGATTCTGTTATAATTTCTCATTGGCTATTTGTTGGTGACATTGCATCTTTGGTGTCAATGACTTGTCTTGTCCTGAAAAGAATGGGTTTAAATTACATCAACAGCTGTCCTTTAAAACGTGTATGCTACTAAGGCTGTGTGTGTATTAAATAATTCCAGGATTAGGGTTCCAATGAGTACACTGTAAAAAAAATAAACGTTAAAAAACGGTATTATGTCTGGCAGCAAAAGTTGCCAAACAGTTACCCTAATATTACAGTAAAAAACTATACTTAATTAAACAGTCAATTACAATAAAATTACATCTTTTTACTGCATATATTCTTCGTAAAATAACGGTCAAATATAAGTAGATTTAAAAATTTTCATTGTTAGAAAACGTCTCTAAAATGTAATTAAATCAAGGAAAGACAGTAAAAATACAGTAAAATGGACAATTTTAACATCATATTTTTTTTTCTTCATAGAATTATTCAATCAATCTACACCATGTGCTTGTCAAATTACAGCTTTCTTGAAGAAAAATGAGGTAAAGTTATTTAAATTAACGGTCACTTTACTGTCAACGGAGGTAATCTGTTAATAATTGTTCTTATACTTGAAATTTACAGTGGATAACAGTTAAATATTGTTTTTTCTGCCTCAAAGTAGTATGACAGACTGTTTATCCACCAGATCTCACTGTTACAGCACTGTATTCTACTGGTTTAATACAGAAAAGTAATGTAAAATTACATTGAATTAGTCCTTAACAAAAGTATGTTATTTTGTTCAAACAATATTTTTTTATTTTATCTCATCATTCAATATATTCACAGATATCTGGCATTATCCAACATTTATACATCGTATGAAAACAGCAAAATAATAATTGTAAATTTCTTTTTTTCTTTCTAATTTTACACAAACCGTTCCATTTAATATGCAACCCTTTCCAAAAATTGACAGTGCTTGAGATGTTATCACAATTTAAGTTTCTGTTAAAACAATAATTTACTTTAAATATAATACATTTGTAGTTAATTTATACAGGACCTTAAATATGCAGTTTGCAGTGACCTTTTTCTTCAGCAGATGAAAGAATGTTGTAGCTCAATTTCACATAAATACTACCAATCAATATACAATATTGTTCAAACAGTGCCTAGCCATTGGCCTGTACAATAAAAGCTCAACCACAATACAAGATTTAATTATTTTTATTTAGATCGTTGAACTTCAACAATAATGACAGTTAATAATAATATGACAAGAACATTAGATAGGTGCATTCATATTTTTTTAATAGATACAAGCTGTGTCCCAATTCAGGGGCTGCAACCTTCGAAGGGCGCATTTGAAGACGTCGCAACTAGGCTGTCCCATTTCCAAGGCTCCTTCGAATGCGTCCTTCTTTTCCCG
>JAVQJD010061030.1:0-24083 GCA_036023655.1 Nannoperca australis | reverse complement strand
ACGAGGCAGATTCTCCCTGAAACCCATCGTGTCGTTTTCTTCTCCACTAAATCACAATGAACCGTAGCGCCACCTAGTGGACACATCTGAGGATATTACTAGTGGTTTGGCCTGGATGTGATTTGACTTCTCCAAGTTATATTTAATATAAAACACACATTTACATGGTTGATCATTGGGTGTAAACCGTATTCTATATAGAATATCACTTTATTTCATAATAACAACAACATGCATATGTCAGGCTGCACTGGGGGAAACAGTAATCTGTGTAGAGAACTGTTGGGAGGTTTACACTGCCTGGTTTAAATGTGTATTTTAGGACTTTTCAGCTTTATTAACCCAGTTTAAAACATTTGTTAAAGTAAAGTAATCAAAAAGTAATCAAATGTAATAAGTAAATAAATTACTTTAATGAAGTAATCAAAATAGTTACATTACTTATTACTTTTTAAACAGGGTAACTAGTTATCTGTAACCTATTCAAAAGTAACCTTCCCAACACTGGTCACTATACTAATTAAACATCAAGTAAGACCCTTTTTGCAAAAACATAAAGTATTGCCATTAGTCAGTCCAGCTAAATAAAATGCAACATTGCTTGTAATGGCCTAAATAAACCAGAAGCATGAAACACAGTGATACCTCCTCAGTAACAGTATGACAGTAAAATCTTGTGTTACAAGATAATACAGATGTAATTCCTGCGTGGAATCCAAAAAGATTTTCAAGCAAGACCGTTTTAATTTCCTTTTGAAGCTAACAGCGTGTACGTCCACTGTTGGCGTTTACAGTTGTGTCTGAGTGCAGGTTAATGACATCATCAGTGCACAGTTGTGTCCGCTAATTAGAGGAATGTGTGGCTCCGTAGTGTCGCTCAGTATAGCACAGGTTGCTGTTGATCACATAATGTAGCAGTTCATGCTCCTTTGACTAAATGTCTGGAGTTAACGGGTCGTGACGATCTGCAGTGTGCAGTCATCCAACGTGGCGGTGTTGTTTCTCTTGTGAACATCTGATCGTTTAAAAGCATTTCTTATTCGTTTGCAACACCTGCCTTTATGACGTGAACTGGCATTTATAATGATCCATCAAATTCATTAAGCTGACCTCACATCATACGTTTATTTATGATTGGAACGCAATTTATTACACCATGAAAGTTTTAGCTGACCCAAATAGCCTTTTAATGATTCTAATTAAATTTAAAGTGTCTTGTTTCACTTTGTATAGTATATAAAAAAAACGTATTTCCCCCCCAAAATGCAAACAAATCTCTCACTGTGTGTCCCCTGGTTGTCTCACTCTGTTGAAATAAAGACCATAATCATCAACAGATAAGATGTGCTGTATGCAGTTTTCTGGCTGTGCAGAGCTGGTTTCTTTCAAACGGTCAGAGGTGCCTGCCAAAAACACCCAAAGCCATGTCAGAACATATGCTATCTGTGGCATGTAAATACCTTTTGGAAGGAGCTTCCTCGAATTGTCTACTTCCAGTGTAACGCAAGCTAATCCTTACACGCTTGTCAAGTCCCAACGTAGTGCTGTGTCTTTTTCTTGGAAAGCTGCCGCATTAATTCAGTCTCACCTTGTTCTGTGAATGGTAAGGCATTAAAAGTCTCCCAAGTCACTCATCCTTTTGTGCCACACCCAAGCGGCAATACCCAAAGTATGAATAGAAATGTTATTTCAGTAATTTGCCAAGAATCACATTTAAAAAGAGCTCCTAAGCGCCTGTTCTTGAAGAAACGTTGAAGTAGAACAAGATGATTACATAATGTCGTGTGTGCGCTGGCTGTTCCTATCAACTGATTAGACAGTTTAGGCAACAGCAGACTCGTTTTATGAGGCACAAAAGGGTAATTTACATTTTGTTATTGCATCCAATGGTCATAAATGTCACTTGGGCATGACTTACTTTACTGATTGGTTCTTTTTTTTAGGGGTTATTGTCAAAATAAGCAAAGTTTCCAAGTTTCCAAAGGGACATAAACCTTTTAGTCTGGCTTTAATTTGAGATGTAAACATTTTCAAGATTAGCTGACAACTCGCATTTCCTCATCTTGTTGCTTCTATTACAAAATGATTTATGGAAAACATGAGTGCTGAGCTGTAGTGAGTCCCTAATTTTAGCTGAAGGCATTTTTAAACTGCATGGGAGAAGATGCTACACTCTAATGGGCTCTAATTACTAAAATATGTCTGTGTTTCCCTCTCAGTATTTCATAAATATTGCTGTTCATTTTCAGAGGATCTCTCCTTATTGAACTGATGTGCATTAAGTGAGGATAGGGATGGCTAAAGCAGATCAACAGTGTTTTTTTTGTCAACACAGCAACAGTCTGATTACAGGGTGATGATCATGCGTGGCACAGTCCCAATCTGGTCAGGTGTACTCAAGGCTGAGCACTAAAGAGGAGGCAGGCTGTAATTTTTGGTCAGGCTAATGGGCTATTTCTCACCGCTGCAGAGCATAACTCTGCCATCTGCTGCAGGGAGTCTCTCTCAGCTCCTCGCCCCTCTCTCCGGAACAGGGGATGGACAAATGGCAACCTGAGAGCCGTACTCAGCAGCTGAGTGCAGGACTGGGCGCACATGGACTCTTTGCTATTCTCCCTCATCTCATCCTGGCCTCCAACCCCCTCCCCTCTTCCACTACCTCTTGTCAATTTTCTTTATATAGCCCACTATCAGAAATCCCAAGTTCTCAAGTGCCTCAAGTGTTTTTACAATGTGTACAGCGTACGCCATCTATCCTTAGACCGTCCATTTGGATAATGCCCCTACTGTCCCTGTCTGTCAAAATATGTGTACATGTCACGTGGGAGGTTGAGTAGAGGGTGGTAAGTGAAATGGGGGAGGGGTAGTGTAGGAGTAGCGACTTCACCTGTGTCTGTAATATGTGTAAAAACTAAAGATGGAAAAAAACCTTAGGAAGTGCAACAGGGGAGGGATCCCTCCTCCAGGGTGGACACACATACAGTAAATGTGTTTGTCTGCTGCTCTAACTTTTCTCAGTTTGTCCTCGAAAAACTGACACACACAGATGCATGCACAAGAATACTGATGCTTCCTGCGACCGTACAAGCTTGAGTTTGTAAGGGATGAAAGGGTTCATTAAAGGCCTTGAAGCCACATATACACCGCAACCTTTTCTGACAAAAGCAGCACCCATGTAGAGATATTAAGAGCAACTTGCAGTAACTTTTTTATTTGACAGTAAGTGGGTGTTATTGGGTCTTTCTCTGAGTCACGGTCTAGTACTCGACTACGAAACTGGGCAAACAGAACTTCACGACATTCTCCTCCTCTCTTCTCCTTCCAGCAATTTCCTCCAACTTGTTATACGAGATGTCTGAACACTGGCCCTGTTTTAAAATAAGCCGAGGCAGATCAGGCATTGGCTTTGTGCTTCCTCGGCCCGCTCTGTTAAGTCTTCTGCAGTGTGCACAGATAAGCAAACCTGGGAGAGATGCTATCGGACCTTTGGGTTATAGAAACTGACAACTCCATCACCCCTAGTCAGATCAGAAGGGAACTGGAGAGCAATGCATATAGAGTAGTTGACTCCTTGTGATTTTATGTATGGCCATAATGCTTCTCTGTGTGATGCTCTGCACAAGATATAATTACATAGGAGGGCATAGACTGTATACAGGCTTTGAATAAATGCAGGCTGGGGGGAGGTATTTAACAGTCTAACATATAAATGCCCAAATGTACCACAGTTTGTCTTGGTTTCTGTATTACATTCACACATTTAGTGGGTAATAGTGTACTGCTCATTACTGAACACATGAAGAAATGGAGGTAAAAAAATTGAAAAACCTTTTTCAAGGCGCCGTTCAGCGTTTTTGGGCCCAGATTAGGTGTATTAGAATACAGATTTTAGTGCCTTTCTGACCTAAGGACAGTGGCAAGGTGAAATGCAGAAGGTTACACCACCGCAGGCCAGTCCAGGAGAAGAAAATTACAACAATTTAGCAGAGTGACAACCTGGGCCTGTAGGCACGGAGCCATATCACTCATGTTCCCTCATGTATGACAGCCGGGGCACACTGCCCCTCTCTGCAGCATTAGGAATACAATAATGGCTGCACCCGCTGTGTGTGTGTGTGTGTGTGTGTGTGTGTGTGTGTCTTAGCCTGTGTGCCTGCGCCCAAACGTGTGAGTGCACACTGTATGCACACAGGCTGTGTTTATATACATACACACGTGTGAAGGCGTAGTGCTGCTAAAGCAAACCTCGGCTCTGCAGAACAAAAGGAGTCATGTTTCCTCTGATGAGCAACACAGTCAGGCGTTTAGGCTTTGTCTTTGTAATATGGTGGCGTTTTGCCTCCAGCCTGCAAGCTGAGGCTGAACACAGAGGCATCTGTATCCACATCCTCTGAGTCGTCGAAACATGTACTTGGTATTCCTGATAGGACAGAGCTGGCTAACTGAGCTTTCCTGGCAGTCTGGCAGATCTGCAGAACGCTTCTCTGTGGTGGCAGTACAAAAAAAAAACAACAGCAGCTATGCATAGGCTCTGAGTCAAGTGAATGGACTGCGTGTTCATGACAGGAGGAGAATAATTGGTCCAATTTATGCTGTGTGGATTTATGGCAAGCTGTCGCGCATTTGGTACAGGCCTTAATGTTTTTTCCTTTTTTTTCTTTTTGCATCTTCGATTTGTCATTGAGGTGTCAGAGTTGAAATAAATGGGAGGGCGCAAACGTGATGTTCGGCATGTTGGTAATGTCACAGAAAGGGAAAAAAAACAAATCTGTGTTTGTGTGCAAGCAGACATTAAAATGATCACAATATTTTTATCTTGCCATTAAACCCAGTCAAACAGCCCAAATGGAAAGATGGAAATGTGATTCAGGCGACTGCAACAGATATCTAAAAAATGTAATCTGCGCCATGGTGCATGCACTCATACTCGTATAATTTCAGTGTATACCAGAGCCAGGTCCAGCTTAACTGTCTGGTAAACCCTTCTCTTGCATATGAACTGCGTCTTAAGTCTTTCTGTCCTGCAAGGTTTTAGAAGCGTTAGCCTGAGAAATGAATGAGATGTACTCCAGTGGAAGCAAGAGTGAAACGCAAATCCATGTACTCATAACTGTCGGACATGAAGAACAGTATATTCCTCCTGCAGACTTGACATGTTGATCAGCTCAGTTCTAGGCTGCTGATTTGAAATACTGAAGAAATGTTGCAGTGCATGTATGCACATGTCCTACATTAATAGTAAATGCTTTGGTTTTGAATTGGGCCATGCAACGCTCTCTTCTGAATTCTGAAAAATAGTGAGTTAACCACAGACCATATAAAATGAATAAACAGCAGCTAAAAGTTTCAACTGGTGACGATGCTGGAGATGTGGTGACGCTGAGGCTGGAGAGACACAGTCCAAACCAACAGATCACCATGGTTTGGCAATTATTATTTCTTTTGATAAAATATTTGCCTTGCCATGAATAAAAGGACAACACACTTTGCTGATGTGTCCATACAAAATTATGTGGGGAAAGTCTGAGAACAATTTTCCATCCTTTGATGGTGGAGTGAAAGAATCGTTCTGAATTGCATTTCAATTGCAATCCATTTTTTGAAAGTAACAAAGAAATATAAAACAGCCTTGATGTTTGAATGAACTCTCTCAGAATTATTTTCTTGTAAATATGCTCAATCTTCTAAATTAGCTGGCCCATGGCTAAATAAGTAAACCCCCAGTTGCTGTATTTCTGCAGCTGTAATTGTATTGTTTCTTGTGTTCTCCTGCTGTCCTTGATCAAGACACTTGAACATCAGCTTTGACTATTTCCCTGTGGAGATCAATAAATCACTTACAATGACTCGTCTATTGCAAAATACATTAAACTAAATGTTTATGAAACTAATAATGTAGTGTTCTTTTGGTTTTAACAATCGTATAGGCTAAAGTCTTGAATTTCAAACTACGCAAATTACAGGCTTTAAAAAAAAATTCTTATAACGTCTGCTCATTGATCTGGGTACGCTTCAGTTTCACCTGACAAACACCTAACCATCCTATAACAGCTGCAATCATGAAGCAGTGCTGTGGGAGACAGCCCGGGAGCTATTGATGGCTGCTGAAGTGGAAATATGGAACTTTCCCTCTGTTCTTTGCAGCCTGCACAGGATAAATTGTAGGATTCATACTGAGATTCTCACCTTCGCCCACATCACCGGGGCCCGCTGCCGCTTCCTTTACAGAAGCTCCTCGCATCGATTGCTCTGATATCCCTCTGCACCTGGCGCTCGGTCGAAACCATGGAAGATTAATAAGGGGCGCAGCGGTGGGTCGCTGGAAACAGCAGATGAAAAGAAACACGGTTCAGAGAGAAGGTCGTCTGTAGACCCTGCACACCTTTTTTAAAAGAGCATGTGCTCGCTGCATCACATGGCCAAACAGGAAACTCAGAGTGGGCAGAGACATAAATACATTTGTTTTGTCTTCCCCCTACAAAGACGCACGCACACATGCTTGATTGTCGTTGTTTTCCGTCAGGTTTTTTCCTGCTCATGGCATGAAGAATGTGTTCTCTGGTAGCTCTCTGGAAAGACAAGATTAATCCCGAACACACCAGGAGTTCTTTCCATCGCCCCAACATGCCTCCCATTCCTCATGTCTGTCGGTGACCTTTCCTTCGCTGACTGCACAACGGTTATTCCAGTAATAACCAGGCATCATTCAAGGCTACACTCTCCACAGACAACACGCAAGATTGTTTTCAAAATGTTGGTGTGGATTCAGCAATCGGTTGTTTATGAGCATGCAAGATTTTTGCTGAAGTACAAGAATGTTGAGATTTAAAGGCTGTGAGATTGTTAGAGGGAAGTAGCAGATGGATAAGGACTGTCTGTTGAGTGGCTGCAGGAAATTAAAACTGTCTTTATTGCCACCCACCCCCCTATACACACACACACACACAAAACGTTCCACTATTATACATTACAATACAGCCGTGCGTGGCAGCTCCCAAAGCTCAGAGAGAGAAAGAGGAAATGTCAGGATTATATGAAAGCGCGAGCTGTAATGAGATGATAATGGCTTCTCCCATGCTGACGAGTTGACAGAAGGATGAACAGGCTTCTGGGATGTTGCTGTCAATAACCTGCTGAAGCAGATAAAATGACATTACAGTCAATTAGCTCTCGAGTTTGCATGGATGCATTCTGTAGCACCGCATTTGGTAACACTTGAACCCCCGCAGATCACAATGACACTTGCTGTTTTGCTGTCATAAGAACGGCCAAACATGTTTTACATTCTGTAAACAAATTATGAAAGTATATTATGTAATGGCAAATTTTAGGCATTTAGGCAAAAACTACTTTAAAAATGATGTTTTTGGATGATAAGGGTACGATGGAAATTGCAGCTGGCTTTCCAATTGTCCCCAATGTAGAACATATTTTTTACATCATTCAGAAACCCAATGAGCAGCGGATTGAAAATAACGATGAACATTGACAGTTCAGGGTGCAACATTTGATTATAACACCTCAGTGAACGCACAATATCTTGCCCTTCACTTGGTCTGAAGTGTTAGTGCAAAAGCTTGTAGGGACCCATTTTTGTTTTCTTTAATGAACATTACGACGCCTTCTGTTTCACTTTTATTGTGCTCTGATTTCAGAGAAATAAATACAAAGGAGGTGGAGGTGAAAAAGAAAAATGAGAAAAAGGAAGTAAGGAGTAAAAAAAAACAAGTCACTTTTTTTTTACCCCAAGTGTAGAGTTTGTTTCATCTTCGTAAACTCACCTCCATTCCTCTCCACTCCCCTTTCCCTTTCAGTGCGCCTCTCGCTGCCTCCATGCGCTCAAATCACCATCTGGGAAAGCCTGATAAGCTCAGAGGCAGACACCAGCATTTGGGCGTTGAGTTGAAGAGCTGCCTTGAGACAGCCGCTAGGTTAACCCCACCAACGCACAACCTTCCAAGCATGGAGGTTAGTGGCACACATTTCATTCTCTGCCTGTTTGTTTCTGTCTGTCTTGCTTATGTGTTTCTTTGTGCATCTATTTTTGTCGCCCCCTCTTTCATTCCTCCTCCATTTCCACTCAGGGAAACTGTACGACTGCACCCTATTTAAAGGGAAGTAAAGAAATTTACGTTGGACATATTTGTTAAAGGGACTTAGAGTATGTGTCATCCTGCAGGTGTGAGAGATTATCCTCCTTCTGACAGTTTATGTCCTCCCAATCTGAGGACATTTCTCCACTGAAGGCCATAATTAAACAAAGCTTATGTTTATTCATTTGATCCTTAAACCCAGACATAATTAACAGCTCAGTTGTCACAAGCTGGAGTACATGTGTCCAAACTATTAGTCACAACCCTCTTTGTTGAAATCCTGCGTGGAATGGATTTTGGTGTAGTTCGCTGAAGGTCTCTGAAAAGCCGTGTGTCTGACACGCATAAATACACTTGCAGATGAGACTTTGCAAGACCACAGTGTGCTGTCACCAACACTTGTGTGCATTTAATTTGGTTGCAGTTTCCCTCACAAGGGTCTGGATTATGCTCTCGTTTAAAGTTTGGCTGGAATTTCTCTGTGGTGCTGTCCATGGTCCTGATATACTTCCATTAAAAACCCATTATCTCCAATATACTCTCTCTTCCTCTCCACTGTTTTGTCCTTTTTTGCTCTATCTGTGCCTCTCCCACACATATGCATGTGTGCACACACAAAGAAGACATTCCAACAAATTATTGAAATTCTGGTTATTTCTAGATAAAATCCAAAGGCTACCATCTGAATGTGGCAGCTGGGAGAAAAGTCAGGGAGGGCCCCTGAGGCCGAGTGTGTCCACATTTCTCGGTGTGTTTTTCTGCTCCTCTCACTCCATGCTACTCCTGTCCGTTGTACTGGGCTGCACTTACACTACGTCAGTTCACTGACTTCATGACTCTCTCTGTATTATCACATAATTGTCACTCGTGGCCGCTGTTCAGTAAGTTATACAGTCTCGCTTTAAAGAAATTAAACATTAAAATTGTCTTGTGTTGCTCTCTCTGGCTTTCATTATTAATTTAATGTGTTATTTTCTTGATTGATCAATCAATTGTTTGACCTACAAAATGTCAGGAAACTGTGAAAAATGTCCCAAATTTCCTGAAATACAAGGTGACGTCTTCAAATTTCTTGTTTTGTCCAAACTATCGAATCGAAAACAAGTTTACATTGAAAAGCAGCAAATCTTAATTACAAAGCTAATGTTTCGCATTTTTGCTTGAAAAAAATGACAGCAGAGATTATGTGATAAGTCAACATTTGAACTTTTTGAACTTGGGATGGACATTTTTTGGGGTGTTTGCTGTAAACGAAATGAGTAATCAAAGAAATAAGAATAGACTGATCGATAATAATAATTGTTAGTTGCAGCCCTAGTTGCCAAAGAATTTTCTGTTGATTGACTAATTGATTAATCAACTAATCACTTCGGCTACAGCAGTAACCCTGTATATTTGATCCAAAGAAGCCAACACAACTGACCCACAGATACTCCACCAACAAAATAGACTCAAGTAGGCTGGGACACATGGCCTGTTTTTCTAAATATATAAAATAAAGCAGAGGTTTTCTGTTTGGAATAATACATATATGTTATGCATAACACCTCCCACTCTGTGTAGTTATTTTTGTGTTTATGCATGCTAAACCCTTAAGTCAGGGTTTTTATAAAAGTCGCCTGTAGTCAACATTATTTTAATTAGTTAAGTTCTGTCAAACTTTCTGCGCACCATAATCAGTCTGTCATTGTCAGCTTGGTGTAGCAAGGGCAGTGGGCACATCACACACACCAGAATGGAGACAGACAGCCAGTCAAACAGAGGACCAAGCAGCATGGGAGATATATGTGTGTGTGTGTGTGTGTGTGTGTGTATATATATATATATATATATATATATATTGGACTCAGCAGTGCTGGCCCACAGGTCAAAATTCCCATGTGGAAAAGACCAGATGGCCGTTTTGCCTCGAATGTAAGGTGGTTTGGTTTTGAAGATTGTGTCGAAGGCTACAGCTTCAAAATCCTTGCAGCCAGTTCTTAAAAAATGTCCAGATTCATCCAAATGTATTCAGAATATTTATGACAAAAGCAGATTCTTTTAAACAGTCAACTTATTTATGTTTGAGTATTGAATGTAGACCACCTGATGTACGCCCTCCAACAGCCTCAGTATCTTGTGCTCAACTACCAAATGTAATAGTGTAATGGTTCTGTTCTGCTTCAAGGTTCTGTTATAGTCTGACTTTATTTAGCTCTACAGTGCAGCCTCCTCTGTAGAGCTACAGGTCATTCATTTTATGCATTATCAGTTCATCTGACAATTAGTTTTTCACCTAATTCATTAATCATTCTATCATTAAATAGCTTATTTTGTATGACCAACACCCCAGAACCCAAAGGTATTAATTTCTTCCTAATTCATCATTGGGAAGCTGGAGCTAGGGAATGTTTAGCATTTTTGATTATTTTTTGATTTTGATTGATTATTGAAATTATTTTAAGATTAAGATACATTTTCTGTCAGTCGACAAATCAATTAATAGATAGAGTGTTTCATCCTTACTCTTTTGCAGTATTCTTTGTACCATGTGGTTTGTTGGTGAACTGCTACCCCCTGGGGATAAATAAAGTGTTGGTTTCTCGCTCCCTCCGCTGCATAGTACAAGAGGACACATTCGTTTTCCTGTACTTGTCCTATCCTTATGTTCCTTTCACTGCCCTCTGGCATTGTGCTAACAACGGCTCAGTAATGGCAGCTCTGAATGCATCCCGACTTCTTACACGATTGCTGCTACATTATGTCATTGTCACTACATTTACGTGTAGCAGTGCTGCCTCCGATTCTAAATAGTCATATTAAGTGATCCACAACATCACTGATTCAGGCTGTGACCTTCATTTAAATAAATGGCAATGTTTTGAGGCATCCTAATGTCGGTTCTCATAGATGTCTTTCTACTCATGCCTTTCATGGATCTCTTTGAAACACATGCCTTTGTGGTGCTAGCAGCATCAAAACATGTCAAGACATTCCCTCTGAGGACTTTTGAAAATTGTTTTTGTTTTTTTACCTCCATTTTCTCTTTATTGACACATTGCAGCCTTGTGTCCCCTGGTGGCAGCCGGCATAGTAAACACATTAGATGTATTTTAGTGTCTCAGCATATCTCTTGAACCATAGAAAAAGTAATTAAATATGTAGTTGCATCTGCATGAACCTTTTCAAACGAACCCACTGCAATGTGAATCCTGCCCTGGCCCTAAATGGACTGTGTCCCATGAGGCAGGACTGGGCATCCCAGACGATATCTAAAGAGATCTAGACAGCTCTTCCTTGGCACTCACTTATTCATGTGGGGATGTGGGAGGAAGGAGGGAAGGATACACGCCAGCCCAGTAAGCCAAAGGCCGTATGGTCTAATGCAATGCAGGGTGAGTGTGCCGAAAGGCTTGCAGGGCAGATATCAGATAAGGTCAGGGGAAAAGGGATTTGCCATCCATTCCTGGGGATTTGATAAGTAGACCATTGCCAACAACATGTCCCCTGTAACACCGACACCTCTGGCTTAGTATGAGGATATCAAAGGTCCGGTGGGCAAAGAAAATTTGCTGGGTCGACTCTACAGTGGGTGGAAATGTCCAGATTGATGATTTGAAGATTGAATTTACGGCACACTGATGACTTCTGGTCATTTAGAAGATCTGTTCTGAATTCAAATACAAAAAATTCAATGCAAGAAAATGAAATGTCATTCCTAGTGTAAATTAGACAGGGTTCAAGCGAGGACCACGGCCGAGATGATGCTGAATATCTTTCACTGTGTAAGTTACACAGTTACATAAAGAAAAAAGAAAATGTGTTCATATTGAAAATGAAAATCAGAATTGTATGATCAAAGGTCAGATTTGAAACCAAGTTTTTATTTCGACTCCTTCCATCAACTTAACAGGCGCTCTGGCAGCTGTTTCTGAAGCCCTATAACCTCGGATGATAATTATAACCCCCATACTGTAGAGAGGGGATTTATTCAAATTAGTCATGTCATTATCCCCAAGATCACTCCACTAAATATTACTGATGTCTCGTCGGTGACAAAATGTCCTACTCTGCACTGCCTGGCAGTGTCACTGCAAACCCTGGGGAAAGTTAAGCTGAATGTAAACTATGCAAGCAGGAGTGAGATGCATGAAAATATTGGCAGACATCACCAAATTTACTCCTTTTTTTTGCACCTTTCGGGAAAACGGCCATATAAAGAAAAAGGAAGGAAGGATCATCATTTCCACTTTCTTCACGATCCACCACGTGTCAAAAAGGGTCGGTAGAAGAATCCTGTATCACATTGAAGCAGTGTTGAATGGCAGACATGTTACAGGACTGTAAGAAGCACTGCAGTGTCCTTGTGCATCTGACTGGCATAGAGTTCCAGAACTAGATAACTGGGGTTGCAGTGTGAATATAGAATAATGAACATAGACAAAAGGAAGATGGATCACATTAATCTGAGCAGCAGAGCCCCCTCCCCAGCTCTTCTTTTTACTGTGAATACTGCAGTTGTGTAGCTGACACCGCAGCCTTCCCATTTGATGAGCAATTAGCATACCCTCGCCTGAGTTTGTATCATGATGATCCATTCATTTCCGTGGTGTAATTATGTGTATAAGGCTGCTCATTTGGAAAACATTGAACTCATCAATCTTTTTGCACCCGTTTTCTAATTCGGCCCATTGAGAGAACCCTGGGGGACACCAAAACCGCACTTAATTGTCCTCCTTCCAGACAGCTTCTAATTACCCCCAGTGCTTTAGATCTCGTTAGAAAAAGTTCAAGATCCTCCTTGCCTTTTTTTTTCTCACAGAACTGTTCTCAATGTGTAGGGTGAGAGCAACAGGGAGAGGGAGAAATCCCCTCGTCACCTTGCCCTCTGGCAGCTGCGCCCTGGATAAATAAACACGCGTCGCTGCACATCAGTCAGCCGGTTGGGAGCTGGGGCTTGATTAAAAAGCTCCCTCCGCTGTATCTCCATGGCCTTGCTCCTGTGAGTGCCCAGATAAATTAATGAATAGCTCTTGTTGAACTAGTGGAGGGACTGGGGTGGTTGTCTTAACAGCTGCTGTAATGTATTTTGTTGAGTTTGTGTGATTGAGTGGCGAGCGGAGCACATTGAGCCACACTGTAAATCAGTGAATTTTACCGTTTCAGTGGATTTCATTACCACTTAAGGTGATGATTACTGGTGAGAGCGCATGGTGTCCTTACCTATCCTCTGCTGCGCTCAGCTGGAGAGCAAGTGGTGCACATCACCCGAAAAGTCACTGCCTCAGATGGTGGAGTTAACTTAAGTTGCTCATGAAGTCAGAATCTGAAGGTACAATGGAACATTTTGTTTGTGCGGAGGACATGGGAGAATAGCATTGGTACACGCTCAAGCTGGCCCCAATCAGTCACATAGTGTTCTGCAGGAAAACCTTGGTTCTTTCAGAATATATTGCACTGTAGTTTGTCAAACAATGACACCACATACAGAGCAGTCATTAACTTTCAGTTCTGCGCTGGGTTTCAACAGTTATGTGTAAGTTCAAACGTAGCCTAGTTTGAACATATTTTCTAACTTAGGTCGGAATTACTGGGCTACTAACATTTTAAGGGCGGAACCAGCTGAAATACACTGAACAAAAATATAAACGCAACACTTTTGTTTTTGTTCCAATTTTACATGAGCTGAACTTTTTCCATGTACACATTTTAGAGTTCTCACTAACGAATTTAGAGAATTTTGTGAACAATATTTGAAAGAAATAGGCCTTTTGTGTACATAGAAAAAGTTTTAGCTCTTTGAGTTTTGCTCATGTAAAATTTGAGCAAAATCTAAAGTGTTTGTTCAGTGTAGTTCCAACAGGCAGAAGTTCCAACTTAAATCTTACACTTAGCCCTTAGTAGGTCATTCAAAGTCATTCATATTGAAAGGTGGGATAAGCATGAGGATTTGTCCACAACTTTGATTTATGCTCGTATATCAAATGTCATACGTACCTTTTTGTTGTTGTTTGGTGATTAATGTTGGCTATTTCTATGTTTTTAAAGACAATTGGACACAAGAGACAACACGGTATTGTCCACAGAAAGTGATAACCTAATTTTCTGTGACAATATTTTGGTTGTGTGGGCTTTACAGCAGAGTAGCCAAGATAAACCTTTGGTGCACCCAAACACTGACCCTGCTTTAGTATCAAACTAACTAGTTTCAATGTATCATTTAGTGTGGACTTTGCACCCTAACTTAAGAGAGAACGTGCTTATTTATTGTGTCTGACAGTGGAAAGGTGAATCTCTATAGGCTTGAAGAGTGAAGTAGTAGAAATGACTGTATATATGTTGTCATCTAATTTGACCATATTGCCACAGTATTACCATGAATGATGACTGTTTAGTGTCAGGGTCCTGTTTTGTGTGCATGCTGGCTCACTGTCACCACGTTAATGTTATTAGTAACACCTGTGCTTTTCCTGCTATGACAAGTTAAACGTTTGTTGTGAAAACGGTCTATGGTCTAGTAATTCATGCTTTAAAATTAAATAAGAAAAAAAATATGAACAACAAACTAACAACAAAATAAATTAAATAGATTTTTGGATGAGTTTAATTTGCTGTTGCTAGTGTTTACATTAGCTCACTACCTCTGTCACTGAGCTAAAGAGCCGAAGAGCTCAGAGTTGCTGCTATGGCAACAGTGCAGAACTCTGACAGGCAGCAGAAGCAGCGATGAGCCCCTGGATTTTAAGGTGGAACCAGACTAAATGAAGATCCATGCATGGGATTGAGAATCCACTGCCTAATTTTACTCTGAAACTGTGGTCCAGGCACTTGTGCTCTGCAAGCTGGACTACTGCAACTCGCTCCTGGCCGGTCTCCCAGCCTGTGTCTGGCCACTTTCAAGAAAAGACAAAGACTCATTTGTTCTGGGAATACAACAGCACTTAAATTACACATTGTTTCTATAAAGTATAGCATATTGTACGATATTATAGTAGACTTGTATTTTAGTGTGAATGAATTGTATTTGATAATGTACAAAGATAATCTGTTCTTAGATTGAATGCTCTTTTTGATTCTGCCATTGTACTTACTTATAGCACTTGTGATTCATCACCAGCCCTTACAAGTTTTGATGAGACATCTTGTTGTTTTTGATCATGGTTCTATGCACTTTATGTAAAGCTCTTATTTGGAAGTCACTTTGGATAAAAGTGTCTGCTAAATGCCTAAATGTAATGTAATGATGCTTTTGAGTTTCTTTTAGCTTTGCTGACCATTGAAAGGGCTGTGTAAACAAACAGGGGTCCTCTTTGTGTCAACCTGTTATATGTTCTCCATCTTGCTGTGTTGCTGTGGCTTTAGGTGGAGGGAACCATCCTCTGCTGGTTCCTTATGATACACTGACTGCCAAAGAGAAATCCAAAGACAGAGAAAAAGCACAAGACATCCTCAAGTTCCTCCAGATCAATGGTTACACTGTGTCCAGGTAGGAATCAGACTTTTTGATCTTTGATTTTTGATCACATTTATGATTTGATTTGCCTGATGACATTCTACAATGTGTGCGTAACAATGTGCATCTCTTCTGGGTTTGTTTTCACAAGCTAAAATGAATCGTTTGACATTTCAGCTTGTTTGCTAAAATGTCTGACCCAGAGTCATATCAAACTAATCTCTATCTCGAACACATCCCAGACCTACCTCTGTACTGTTTGCACACAGAAATTGATATGTATCCTCTCATGTGAATCTGGGTAATATGTGAGATCATCCCTTGTGTATGTTGTTTCCAGAGGTGTGAAGTCACAGGAGCTGGACACTCCAGCTATAGAGAAACGATTTGCCTACACCTTCCTCCAGCAGCTCATCACATATGTAGATCAGGCCCATCAACACATGATGGAGTTTGGTGAGACATTAATGTTATTCCGTGAATGATAAAAATTTGACAGTTTTAAAAATTGATATAATGCAATGTGCATGCCATATAAATACTTTATGTAACCGAACAATTCATAAGGCTGGTGCAGAGAGAAAGCTGCTATATTACTAAAATAACAACAATATGCAGATTAGTTGGCTACCTGATAGTCATACAATATGCACAATTTTGTCTGTTTAAATTATATGCATTTGTTTTAATTTGCCTAAACGTACCATACATTTTAAACAAAGCAATGGAGGATTGTTATAACACTCGACCCTCCACACAAGCACCACACAATGTGTCAAACATTGTGTCACACATATTATTAACTATGCAAACCAGAGTGGCTAATGCTACCGATGCAATGTGCAGCATTACCATTAACAAGTTAAGGGAGTATGTTTCTATTGTAAGCTCTAGTTTTATATTAAGTATTTCTGTGGTTTGAAATACCTGCAGATATCAACTGTGTTTGTAGGTTATTGAATCTGCCTTACATCCACAGACATTACAGACAGTATGGAAATGGCATCAGAAAAGAGATGTTACACTTGTTGAGTTGTAGTGTTCTTCCCTAGGTGCAGTTTAAAATCTGAAGAACCCAGTGGGTTCTGGCAATTGTTGAGTAAGGGGCTATTAGCTGCCATATCTAGTACCCTTTTCAGTGGGCCCCACAAATTGAACTGCATAAATGTTTTATAGGGAATGAAAAAAGAAAAATCTTGCTCCTAACTCAACCACCTGAGCTGATGTGCAGATATCAGATGAATGTGACTGTGTAAATCGATCTAGGCCGTATTGTCTTTGAGTGTGTTCTATCCATTGTTTAGATGTGGGAACAAGACCAAAGGGAGAGAAGATTCCTCATGAACAGCAGATCAAGTTCTTTGGAAAGGTCAGAACTCATTGTTTTATTTGATTCATTGGTCAGATTACTTTGTTTACTTTGACTGTGGAGTTTTATTAATTTAAAATTTGAGAAAAACATAGCCTAATAAAGATTTAAACACCGTATTGAAATATGGATCTGTATGACCTGAAGCAACCAGTGAACTTGACAGTGTGCAATACACTGATGTTATCCAACAGTAACCATTGAGCTTGTCTGTGACAGTATTCCAAATAGTCTCATAAGGGTTACCAAAACTGCCATTAATTCTAATATATTCTTATAAACTGATAAATATTAACAAACATTTGGTCCCCACTGTACATGAAGTATAAGCCTTAAAATCAAGTTTGAGTATGTTGCATATACCGTAGATGTTGCTGCTGAATTTCACATTATATTCACATTACTTAGAATTGCAGTTGTATGAACACAGTTTGAGTCCACTACATGGCTGTAGGCATGTGTGAAATAGACTGATTATTTGCTCAATGTGGGTCACCTTTAGGTTAGACAATTGGGCTCGTGCACAGTGGGGTAAGAGAAATACTAGCATTAAGGTGCCCTTGAGCTATTCTGTGACCAACATGTCAGACTGTGGTTGGACTGGGCAGTTTCCACGTGTGACTCACTGGTGGTGCAATTAACCACCATTTTTAAAGGCTTATGTTTCAAAAAATAACTGTGGGGTGCTCTTTTTTAAATTTGAAAATTACTGTTATCTGTGGGTAATTGTGTATTTATGCCATTTAACCCTCAGGTTGTCTTGCCATTGGTGGATCAGTACTTTAAAAACCACAGGCTGTACTTCCTGTCCACAGCCATCCATCCAATCAGCAGTGGTGGCCACGCCTCCAACAAGGAGAAGGAGATGGTGACCAGGTGAGTGTGGCAAATGATACATTAGGCAGAAAGAAAGCTAACAATTCCAGTATTACAGGGTATGGCACTTGCTCATGTATTATTGCTTAGATATTAAATGAGACCTTGACTCTTTTACGTTGGAGGCTATTTGTAATAGAAAACATGTTTATGACAGTCATTGACCATGTTTACATGCACAGAATATTTTGGTTTTTACCCCCATTCCAAAAAGACAATATTGCGAGTATGCTGTTTACATGGATGAACATGAATATTCCACTAATATTCCCATATTACATACAGCTTTGTTCAACCGTGCAAACTCAGCCTCCCTCTTTTATTCGTTCAACCACCTTCTTGAAAAGGTGGGCGTTGCAATGCATATCCTGAATGCGCTGTATACATGTCCAAAGAATGCTCCTATAACCAGAATAATATCAGCACACCCCACGTCTTAATCGGAAAATGCTTCGTTCGGAATAAGGCCTAATTTGGAATATCCAAACGGATTATGCTGTTTACATGACCTGTATCAAATTTGGAATACTGTCATATTCGGGAAAATAGTGGAAAACTTGTGTGCATGTAAATGTAGTCAATGAGCAGTTTGAAGTCTCAACACATCAGGCTGTGTGCTTTTATATCTCTCCTGCTCCCTCTTTGTCATTTGTCTATTCTTCTCTCTCTACCTCCTCTATTCTTTCATTGAATCTTTTCAGTCTTTTCTGCAAACTCGGAGTTCTTGTCAGACATAGGATATCCTTATTTGGTAAGGACATTCATGCCTAATGCTTCCACTTCTGCTCCTTCTCTGCTGTTGTTCAGATTGAATGTGAGTGCACTATGAATGATTTCATACTATGCAGAAGCATACCATATTAAGACGCTATGATCTTGATGGCCCTTAGGATAAAATGAGGGGAACTGATCATATAGACTTGAAGTAATCAGTAAACATGAATACTTCATGTGATATTTTTCAGTTCATTGTTTCAGTTTAACTGACATTTTAACATGTCATCAGCATGTGTCGAAATGTGGGGAGGAGAAGCTGGAAATCAAGCTGCTAATTCCAAGCCAGCGCCACTCTATATGTTAACCATTGCAACTTCAAAAAATCTGTTATTGCAAGTAAAAGTCATTGGATCATAGTGTGTTGAAAAAAACTGTCCCATTGCAAAGGTTCTTCCAAATGCTGCAGAGACAGGTGTATCACTTGTGGTGTTTAGTATCCTGTAAGCCATTTTATTATTATTTTTTATTAGTGCATTTTGGTACTTCTGATCACCTTGTAAATCCATGAAATCTCACATTTCATTTTTTCCACATTTGCACTCAAGTGGTCATTTGTCAGTGGTGGATATTTATTAAACTCTTTCAATACTAGTGCTGATAGATAAAGAATAAAGAAAGATTTGGTACTGAGGCATACAAAACTTTGTTTTGAAAATCAGAAACTGTCTGATTAAAGAAATAGTTAACAAGAGTCTGACCAGACATTTGATGCCAGCTTTTGGTATGGGACCATTTTTGATACTCCATGCTAAGAACACATTTCAAACATATTGAGGCTCAGGTCACTGGTCAATATATCATTTAAACAAGGTGCAAATACTAAAAGTTAATCAACCTCAGCCCAGATAAGCACATTCTTAGCCAACACTAAACACGCATCTCTATATCAGACACAGAAATCCTACATGTACTTTGTTGCCATTTCAAGGCACTGGCTTTCAAAATACCACAACACCTATAACACCTATGGGCCAGATCAAACTTGGCCGTCAGTTATACAGTTACTTTGGTGCTTAATTGTAAACTCAGAAATCAGGCGTATGCAATATAAAAAGGCAACATGTGAGTGTATCTGTCTTTGATAAAAATGTAAGGCAATGTTGCTGTAAGAGGAAGAGGAAGCATGACAGTGAGGATGAGAGGAGGAGCCTGTGGAGGATGTGGGCAAAGAAGACTAGGACCTGTCCTATGACATCTTACGTGTATTTTGATTGGGCACACAGGATTGAGGGTCGAGAATATCAAGGAGGAAGGTGCCCCATATTCTAATAAGAACAAAAGAAAGCTGTTACACAATATTGGTCAATAATGTGACACGCCTCAGATAAATTCAAACAAACATCCTCAATGACCATAAAGGTATCATCAGGTCACATCAGGTCACACAAGATATTACATACAGATTAAACAACTACCGAATTCCATTTAAAACTAATTATTAGAGCGTAAAAGACCTGCGGCATGAATAATTGAAGGTAAGTAATGTACACTTTAGTATTGTGCACTGCATACATAACTTTTTTACATATACATTTATACTAGGCCTATATTGAACTACACAATGTTTCTTTTTCAGAGAGTTTTGCAAATAGAGAAGGTTACCAAAAGAGGAATCCAAATCCAAAGGTCAGACGATAAGGCAAAAGTACAGGCAGGGATGAAGCAGAATCCTTGGTCGAAGAAAGGCAAAAACGAGGTCACAATCTAAAAAGGGCTTGAGCAAAAAAAAGTGTGTAATAGGTTTAAGACTATATTTGCTTAATTACTTTAATTAATTAATTACTTACTTACCCTTTTTTTCCGCTCTGAGTTCAATTCTGAAGTCTTTCCCTGCTACCATTTGAAGGGCACTGTGGCAGCAGTAGAGCAGTAAATGACACCACCTACACCTGTCTATAGATCAGAGTAATTGAGGAACAGGTGAACATGGTTAGATGGGGGAGCAGTATAGTCTTTAGAATGCAATTACTTTTTGTTATCGTTTTGTAGTTTATGTTGACTGCTAATATTTGTAGCCTACTGCATGCCTGAATAACAAGTAAATACATATTGTGATGCTAGACAACAAGACTCTCCACAATAAATTGAAACAAATTGAGGTGAGTCCAAATCTTCAACCTTGATAAAGGACAGTGGCTAGAGTAGAATTGGATTGTTTCTATCCAGATTGACTTGTCTTCTTCCCTGTCTTTGTTGTCATATTGCTGTGTTTCTTGGCATGTTACCGCAAACTGTAGGTCAGGGAACAGTGAAACCATTGGTAGGAATGTCTATCGAACTGTAATAAAACAGGGACTCACATGTACAGACAAAAACTCCACAAGGTACCTTTAATGGTTAAAATCAGCCACTAGTAAAAGCGTAAAACTTACTGTACACAGAGACACATTATAGAATAAGTTATCCTATAGAGGTTTCCATTGGTTATTGTTAATATACATCTATGTGCTACACTACATGATTAGAAAAGACAGAAACATGGGTTTGTGTGGAACAGAGAGACATATAGGGGATACACATTAGAAAGCTCAAGAACATCCTTAAATAGTGTGCGCTTGAGTGTGTGTGCATGCATTGTATTGTGTTGTGTGGTGTGTATTGCAACTTGTACCAAAGCACCATGTTTTACTCCTCAAAGTAAAACGATGTTCCACCTCTGCAGTCTAAAAACTGTGGAAACAAATAAATTATGTCCATTATTGGTATTTACTAGGCTTTCAGGATTGTTTCTTTCCAGTACTGTCGACAGTATAAAAAACTGAATAAAAAAGCTTTTAATATATCCACTTATGAATGACTAAATTTCATTTTTAAAGGAACATCTTTTTTCTTATTATATGATGCTCTGCTATGTTATTAACACACAACAGATTCTTCAGATTTGTCTTCCCCAGACAGAAAGCTCCTATTGACTTTAACAGGGCTGGTGTTTTGTTGTTTTAGTGTGCTGATGTGCTTGAACCTCACATTCCTGACAGATGGGAACATCAAACCTCAAGTATATACAAATAGTTTTCTGTTGATTATGTGATCCTTTCTACTTCACAGGTAACAATGCCACATCCATAGTCAACTGTCTGCAGATACTGGGACAAAGCCTTGATGCGAGGTAAGCAAAAAAGAACTGTGACGAAATGTTTGTGCCACCAGGCAAGATAAAACTCTTCCCTGGTGCCGGTGGTGAAGATGTTGCTTCTTGTCTTACACTGTTGATTCAAAATTTGCCAAATTAAGCATCTTTGGAATGCCTTTAGTATGGCTACTTAGCTCCGAATATCATTTATACTCAAAACTATTTGGCTGTTCAGCTAAGTTTCCCTTTTGATACAAAATGTCCAATAAATATGGACATGAAATCAATAAAGACTGCTCTCAAACTGAAAGACCAAGCTCTTGATTAAAGATAGGAAAAAAGACTGGTGAATTTCAGTAAATTAAATTAACAACTATGTCAGTTTTGGCACTTTTGTACTTTATAACTTTTAATAACTGCAGCTATGATGCTCAACCTCAGCTCTATCTGATGTAAACTTTCTGCTATTGTTGAAGGCTGTGCACTGATGTGTGTTATGATTTCTTACCTTTGTTCCAATTGCTGCCACTGGTTGCACTGGTTGGTGTGAATGCTGGAAGCATTCTTTATTATTATTCTTCCGCCCACTTTCTTCAAACCCTATCTAGTTCCACATTTTTCAACGTAGAAACTTCATTCAAACTTCAAAATATTCAGCTCAATTAGTAGATACCGGTTATTATTCAAATTTGTGATATTATTCATACTTCATATAAGATATTCAAGGTTTTCCAGGAAATTTGTCCCATTGGAAATGGATTGTGGAATCTTCAAACTCTTACTTTCAGCTACAAAAATCATTCAAACATCAAAATGTTCCACATATTTCACACATTCTAGCTATTATTTAAAACACACACACACTCAGACAGACACACAAACTCACACAAACACAAAGACACTCTCGCACACACTCAAACACTCTGACAGACGCTCTGACAGACGCACTGACACACACAGACACACACACACACACACACACACACACACTCACAGAGACACTCACACACACATAGACACACAAATTCACACACACACACACACACACACACACACACACACACACACACACAGACAAACTTACAGACAGACATACACACACAAGCACTCTCACAATTAAACACACTCACACCGACACACACACAAACAATCACACACAGACAGACACACAAACACAAAGGCACACTCAAACACAGACAGACACACACTGAAACACACACACACAAACACTCACATAGAGACACTCACATACACATAGACACACAAATTCACACACACATAGACAAACGTACACACAGACAGACATACACACACGCACACACAGAGACTTACACATAGACTCACTCACACACACATAGACACACAAATTCAAACACACATAGACAAACTTACACAGACACACTCTCACACACACTCACAGTAACACATTAACTTACACAATTGGCTCTGTGAGAGGTTGATTCTCCTTTAAATGAACAGTCTGACCTGTCTAAGATGGAATCTGCCCCTCCCCTCTCCATTCCCTCAGGGTGCCACAGTCGCTATAGCGACCGGTGTGTGTGCATATCACTTACAGTAGGAAATCCCAGCACTCAAAGCAAGGAACTTATAGCAGATTTTGAAAATAAACCCGCCCAGATAATAAAAGGAGCTCACTGGGGAATCACGGACCATGCTGGATCTTCAAAATAAAAGCCATAGGTGGTAACAGGACAGCAGAAGAGCACATTTTCAAGCTTTTTCAAGGTTTATCTACTAATAACTTTCATAATATATTATTCTATACTAATTGCTATCCAGTTTAGCGTCAGCCTTCCAACAAACCTTAAAATATTAATCATTCATATATTTCTGTTTTATTCAACATTTAACTATTCAAGGCAGCTATTCAGTTTAGCGTCAGCCTTCCAACAAACCTTAAAATAATAATCATTCATATATTTCAGTTATGTTGAGTATGTTGAGTTATGTCCTTTTGTTGTTAATGGTTACTGCTAATTTTGTTCACAAAAAATTCCTATTCCTATTAGAACTATCTATTCGACTGGTCAACAGTAGGCATGTTACCCCCTTTCACACATAGCTCTTTATAACTGGAAGATAATATAATCAAATCATCAGACTTGATAAGATAAGATAAGAGAGCTTTATTGTCAATAACATAGTATGAGCTGTACATACATAGATATCGAAATAGCAGTTTCCTCATTTCCCAGCAGTGCAAAATAGATAAATAGAATAGAATAAGTAAAAAGAAAAAACAAACATAACACAGTGCTATATACAATATAATAGAATATACAATGTATGAAGAAGTTGAGGTAGAGATTCTCTTGCAAATAACAGCTGTGTTTATTTATTAATTATTATGTGTGCACACATGTTTGTGTGTGTGTGTGTGTGTGTGTGTGTGTGTGTGTGTGTGTGTGTGTGTGTATGAGAGTGAGTGTGTATATGTGTGGG